>JASSUY010031317.1:0-41796 GCA_032466535.1 Forpus xanthops | reverse complement strand
CCTGCCCAGCCTCAGCGCGCCTGCGCCCTCGCCCCGGCTCCGGGCGCCACGCATGCGCACAACCGCGGTCCGGCAGCAGCCGGGGCCACACTGAGCGTGCGCAAAGAAAGCAGGACGAGGTGGTCGGGCGTGGGGCGGGAGCTGAGCATGCGCGGTGCGCCCCCTCCCACCCTGCTCCTGGCACAGAACATGCGCAAAAGGTTCAGAGAAGCCCCCGGCACGGCGCATACGCAGAGCCACTCGTGAAGCCCGGAGGGCGGAGCTGCGCGCCCGGCCTGCCCGCCCGTTCTGAGCATGCGCGAGGTGCGGTCTGCGAAGGCGACTCGGTGAGCGCCGGTAAGACGGGGCTCGCGGGGGTGCGCATGCGCGGTGCCTGAGCGCCTCAGCGCGGGAGCGCTGAGAGGCCGACAGCGGGGCGTGGGAAGGGGACGGGACGGGAAGGGAAGGGAAGAAGGGAAGGGCGGCACCTTAGGGTCTCCCCACACAGATGGGCGCCAGCTCCGAGCGGAGTACAGCGGTAACTGCCTCGGGACGGTCGGTACGCGCCGGGGTTGGACGCGAGCCTTTTCCGAAAGTCATTTACGTATCTGTTTATTGGTTTGCTTTCTGCGGTGGGATGTAACGCGGTCTCGCAGTGACACACAGGCTGACCTGAGGCTGTGAGGTGCAGGCTGGCGTCGCTGCTGAAATCGAGCGCGGGATTCAAGAAATAATACGTAAAGTGCCTGTAGAATGCAGCAGGATGGAATTGCAGGCGCTGACAGTGACCCAGAGATACAGAAGTGTATGGCACGTCCGAGATGATGATGAAAAGTAGCAGCCCTAGAATAATGAAGTGATTAAAAAAATGGCCTTCTCTCTGTGAAACAAGAGCCAAAAAGTGAGCAAGCAGAGATACTGCAAGATGCTGAGTGGGGAAATAACGTCAAAACATCCCAAAATTGCATCAAAAACTCTGCTGTCCATGGTGGAAGCAAAAGGAATACTTCCCTCACCTCCGCTTGCTTTGCCATTAGGCCCATAGCAGGACAGTACTGGAAGTCTGCCAGACTTTTGAACAAGCTTCATTTCCAAAAACATGTGATATTGTCTTATTATCCTTTTACAACCTAATCCTGTAATTTTGATTGACCTACAACTATTTGTTTCTGCCCTGCCTTGCAACACAAAAGAAAGGAAATGCAGAGTTTGCTGGCTCCCTCCAGGTGTACAGCAACAGTAAACACATGGATTTCCTCTCAATATCCATCCCATTCCTCTGACATCCAGTGCTGACAGGCTGCTTTTCCTGACATAGACAGTGGCTGTCGCACAGCCTTCTCCTCTGTAGACGGTCTCAAAAAGTGGCAGAACTGATCAGAAATCTTGTCAGAACTGTTTTCCTCCCTGTGTTCTCCACTGTCACGAAAGTCACACTCTTCTTTTTCAGGCCTAAATACAAAGTGAATAAGAATGTCAATAGTCACAGTTCAGCTTGGTCAATGTGGAAATCAGATTGGGCATGAGGTGTTTAACACTATCTGCAGTGATGTCCGTGACACACGTGGGTTGTGTTCCAAGAAGGAGAATGAATCCTACCGTGATGCTTGCAAAGAACGCTTTTTCTGTGAGGAGCAATCTGAAGGTACAGCATTTAAGTGCTTGTTTCCCACACAGCATCTGTTTTCCAGCCTAATAGCCTAAAGTGTACAGAAATAATAGAAGTCTTTAACCTTCGGCTGAAGAATGAGTTTTATCTGTCTTCAGTCTTGAAGAATTATCACAACCCTCTGCCTTCACAACATTGGTAACAACCATAGAAGCACAATTTGTGCAGTAAATGCCTGAGACCACAGAACAACTGTGACAGTAACGCAGCATAAATGCATATGTAATCTTCCCTTCTAAATAGCTGCACTTTTCCTTTAGATGGATTGCACCATAGAGTAGGACCCAGAGCATCTGAATTTGGTGTTATCAGATGCATTAAGTGGATTCTTTCGTTAAAGATATATGATCTCTAGAGCTCAGATTTGTCTTAGGAATAATGGATGGTTAACCAGACTTTGCCAGGTGCTCCTTTCTGTACTTGTCTGTACTGTCCCATTAATAGTTTGTCTTATGTGGAAGGAATACAATCTGGGCTGTGGTGCAAGTTCACCCATCTTACAGAAACATGTCCAAATATTGGCACATTATTCTGGTTTTGTTCTGTTATGTTCTGTTTTTCTTCCTGTCCAGTACCTGTTGCCCGGGCTGTGCTTGTTGACATGGAACCTAAAGTAATTAGCCACACCTTATCAATGGCTGCCAGGTCTGGCTACTGGAAATATGATGATGAGTCACACTTCTGTCAGAAGCAAGGATCTGGAAACAACTGGGCAAATGGGTACGAACAATGGTTTCAAGCTTCACCAGAGACTGTAGAGGCTATTGAGCTGCCTAGACCCTCTAGGAGTGGTAGTATTGCTGCTGCGTAAGGTACAGAGTGTGTAACATTAACCTGATTTATTTTTGAAGTTAAAGCAGCAATATATAGAACAGTGAAATTTCTAAACTGTCTTTTGCAAGATGAAAATGGTGTTTAAAAATGTAACATTTTAGAATCACATTTAAGAATAGGAAACAGGACAGTTTATAAACTGCTGTTTTGCAAAATGTCACAGTCGAGGACTGTTTACTGAAGATAGAATGGATGACAATGTGAGGTTATATAAATAATAAGAAAAGTATGCTTTATGAATAGCTTCACCTTTCTGCTTTTATTTTGATATAAACTGCCACATCTTGCTGTCTTGTCTGTTATTCAACAGTTATTCTGTTCACGGGCCTAGACACAAAGAAGTAATAATGGATCTGGTGCAAAAAGAAGCAGAGAAATGTGATCGACTCGGTGGATTTTTCACAATCATGAGCATGGCTGGTGGTACAGGGTCCGGCTTGGGAGCATTTGTGACCCAGTGTTTAAGAGATGCTTTTCCAACCTCATTTTTACTAAACCATGTTATCTGGCCCTACAGCACTGGTGAGGTGAATGTCATATTTCCCAGAGACACCCTACAAGTTGATAGACACTATTTACTTCTAAACATACAATAATTGTAACTGAAACTAGAAAAGAGGTATATTTTACTGTTCAAAAAATCCAACATAACAGAAAGTAACAGAGCTAATGAACTGTTTGCCTAATATTTGGTATGTGTTGTTTCACACCCCCAAAAAAGAAAATTCTTGATTGCTCAAGTATGATGCAGTTTCATGAGAAGCTCTATGACAGAAGTAGAAATTTCCTGGTATGGTAGTATCTGAGCATTAGAATCACTTCCCAGACAGATTTTATTGGCATGTTTGAATGAAGTGAGATTGATTAACATGATTTTCACAGGTCTTGCTCTCTTTCCATGAAAAAAAAACTCTTGTTTATTTGTTTCCAGGTAATTGTTCAAAACTACAACTCTGTTTTGACTCTGTCACATCTGTACAAGTCAGCAGATGCTCTTCTTGTTCATGAGAATGATGTTGTCCACAAGATCTGTGCTCAGCTGATGAACATTAAACAGATCTCCTTCAGGGATATAAATCAGGTCATTGCACATCAACTGGGGACTGTTTTCCAGCCTGCTTACACAGCAGAAGGTGGCTTGTACTACAGCAGAAACCCATTAGGTATCTAAATACACTGCAGCTGCCTAGTGCAAACTCACACACCTTTCTGTAATAATTTCATATTGTAAATTTTTCTTCAGGCTCCTTACTGAAGTATTCAGGTGCATCTCAAGTTTTAAGATAGGAAAAGCAAAGTAAAAGACTGAATCAGAAGTTCAGTCTCAGTTTTGTAGCAGTCAAAAATAGATACCCCAGCTTCTGGCTTCATTCTTTACCAAAAGAACCCTGGTTTCTCCTTTTTCAAGACACTCTTGTATCTATTTTACATTTGCACAAGACTAATTCTGGACTGAGTTTTAAGTTTCACATTAGGTTAGAAGTTTGTATAAATTGAAACAGAATGAAAGGTTTGTGTTTGGCTCAAGCAGAAGACACCCTAGCATACTACTTTGTAGCAACAAGCTGACCTTTGTATCTTTGAGGAATTAGAACAAGTTACCCATATTGCCCAGAGTTTTGCTTGTAAAATTAAAGTGTCATGTCTTTCTCTTTAGCAGTGCATAGTCATGAGATTGAGCCAGACTACAAAGTGAGACAACTCTGAATTGTAATATAAGAGCAACTAACATGCTCTTATAGTACTCAGTAGTATGTAGCAAGTCTGCATTACTTTGTCCAATATCTGTCCATGTATTTGTCAAATTAAAACATTATATATCCCACTTTATTTCTTACCTTGCTAGATCTTTGTAAGATTCCTCACTCTCCTATTTTAGCTTATGCAATATTCTTGTCAAAAATAAGCAGCTGTTAATTTCTTCCTTCAGGAGACTTAATGGAGACGTTAGTTCCGCATCCTGAATTCAAGATGTTGGGTCTTTGTAACATACCTCAGATGCCTGAAAACTCCCTCGCTTATAGCACATTCAGTTGGCCTGGACTCATCAAACATTTAAGGCAGATGCTCATTGCTAATGCTAAAATGGAGGAAGGTAAAAAAAATTCACTCATCTTCAGTATCCATTACTCTTTAAGCATTTGTTTTTACAGGGCTTATTGTTTTGTGGAACTTACTGATTAGCTTTAGTCATGTCAGAAATGAGTTGCTGCCCTCAGACAGCAGGAATTTGCCTCTACATAGCCAGCTGCTCCATTTACTATTAATTCAGCTGCCACAGCAGCATCTGGCTTGCTCCTGGTTTTGCTCCCAAACATCTCAGTTAATTGTAACTATTGAAAGTATGTGAAACAAACCAACAGTTTTTGACTGGGCACTTAATTTCCATGGTTTGTTTGGAAGATTCCCTGGACAGTTAGTTCTGCTGTGCTTTTTTTTGTATACCTACTAATCCCACTAAGCTCTCCTATATCATTTACATGGGGAATTCAGGAGAACTTCCAGTTATGCAAAGAATGGGCTGGCAGATTGCTAAGTATAGAAACAAGTATGCATTTTCTCTGGTAAGACTAGTGACTACCAGGCAAATACTGATGGATTAACTCTGTTTTTCTCTAAGAAATGTGTAACTGCTGCTTAACTGACAAACTAATATGATCTCAGCTTGGGCACAGTGTAAATTACCATCTGATTCTTCAGCTAATCAGAATCCACATTTCATGAACCATTACCTTTCTTTTATATCTCACAGGTATTGATTGGCAAGTACAACCCTCACGTCTGGGTTCCTCCATCCCCTCAAGCCATTCCACAAACAAGCCACTGCATTTCAATACTTCCATTGCTAACCTAGTTATCCTGAGAGGAAAAGATGTGTACAGCATAGACTTAGGTAAGAAGGAAAAACACAGCACTATAGTGATTGTTATTTCATATCTCAGTGTTTTCTTTGCAACCATATCTGATGAAAGTGAAAAAAACAAAACCCCAAGGTCACATATTTGACTCCTTTTAGAAACATTTTAATGTCCAAGGCCATGTTGTGTAATTGCTAAGGGTTGTTGTATTTACAGCTGACTTGGGTGTTTCCTGAAGCACTTTGGGGGAGCAGCAAGAGTCTGAAGTTCATATATATATGATAGGATTCTTGGCTGTATAGTCCGAAATATTTAGCGGCTTTTGGAGTGATGAGCATAGCTTGAAGATGAAGTTCCAATACAAGACTGTGCTTCTAGACATGGGTTACATTATCTACAGGTTGAGCACTCTGCAGATTTTCAAAGCCTGAGCTGATCTTCCGAGCGTCAAGTAGATCACACAGGACTGCAGAGATCAAGATGTAAGAGCTTGTACCTTTACATTTATCAAAAGGTCTGTCTTATTTCTGGTACAGGAAGCTTTCGAGATCCCTCATTATATACATCATGGCTAAACCCTGAGGATGCTTTTCATTCGTGGAAAACACTAAGAGCATTTAACAAGTATGAAAAATCAGCTTCTTTGGTCAGCAATAGCCAGTTCCTGCTCAAACCTCTTGACAACATTGTAGGAAAAGCCTGGAATATGTTTGCTTCCAAGTAAGTGAAAATAATTATGCTGGTAACTCACTAACAACTGCCAATATCTTCAGTGGTAGCAGAATCATTGTATGTACAGCTCTCTCAGCGGAGTAAAGTAGTGCTGAAGAAGCATGAGGACTGTTCCCAAACTTCAGTGGAAATGTCTTTATGCTTGAAACATGGTAGGGTGAGGAACACAGAACAGTGCTTACGTTCTATGGATAAGTAAGACCACATATTCCAGTGCTGTCAGTTTGACTATTTCCTCAGTACTACAACTCCCCACATTTAGTGCATTCCAATGTGACTGTTCTAAATATAACACACATAAATTCTAACTGATCATACAGTTTCTAAATTGTGTACAGACATGCTGCACAGTCGAGGGGAAAAAGTTCTTTGCTCAGTTCAGAAGCATTTAGGGGATTTGTGCGTTTATTAAGGCTCCTGCACTATTAGGTTGATTTTATGTTAGAACCAAGAAATCTGGGAAAGAATTGCCTCTTTACTTTGATCATCATGCAGCCAAATTACTGCATAAATGCAGATACCTAGTAAATGTGATTTTATAGCACAGAAATTCTACAATTACAAGCCACTAGCTGTGCTCTCAATTCCACCCTGTTACAAAACCACCAGTGATAAGAAGCAAGCTGTCCTGCACACACAAGTTTAAGCCTTGCATCTCAAATCTCTGTGTTACCTTTCTCACTTAATAATCACTTCTTCCATTTCCGAGTTAGCCCAATTTTGTTAACTACTGTTTTGTTTCCTTAAGCAAAGTTATAAAACCTAGAAGTCATGACTTACTGATAAGTTTGAATTACAAAATGAGTTCAAGAGGGCACAGCAGAAACCAACCAGAGTAGTTATTGGGTGGAAACCAATCTTTTTTACAATAACTGTACAATGATGTCATGTGTTGGACTATTCACTGATTTCTAACTTGCCGGTTTTCCTACTGTGACTTCAACACACAGGGCCTATATTCACCAGTACACTAAATTCAGCATTGAAGAGGAAGATTTCCTGGACAGCTTCACAGCTCTGGAACAAGTTATCTCCAGTTACACCAGCCTTTGATTATATTTTTTAACAGCCTGAACAAGAACTTTCCTGAAAGAACGCAGTGCTGGGAAGCCTTCCATCAGCTTCCTGAAGTATATGAATTACTGGACTGTAGCTATTTTTCAGTCTTGTAAGAAGTGTGTGCATGTTACAGTAGTAAGAACTGAATATATTAATATGGGCAGGTATTATTCATATTTAATATATTTAATAAATAGCTATTTTTCAAGACATTTGTTATGTACTGTAGCTGAGTCTTTGAACATCATTTGTGACACTTGGGTATTTTTCATAAAGAATGTCTATACAGAAGGCTTTTTCTCCAGGCTAAACTCTCAGCATATAAACTATCATGAACTAATATGCAATAAAAGTTAAATGTGGGATTGACTGCAGGAGTGAGATATTCCTGATCCTGCAATTTAAATTTTTCATGATTACACTTTGCCCTAAGAACAATTCAATATTGATAAAAATGCACACTATCAAAATTATTAATCCAAACTCCATATCATTCAAGATACAACAGTGTGCCACCAGTTCCTATAAAGCAAAGCAAGACTTAAATTCTACTTTAAGGACCTTGGCTTTGACAAAATAGCGGAAGTTTGGAACCATCTTTAAAAATAAGGTATGAAGGGTTTTTCATTTTCCTGTCATCCTCATCTCTCTAATTAGAGATTATAATGAATTATATGCTTTTCTGGCATTTTACTGTGCCATGTTTTCCCTATAGCATATCAGAAGGCTGCCTGTTACAGGCAAAATCCAGGTTTAAGCAGAACTACAATTCCTGTAAATAATTCTTCCTGTAAAGTTAGAAACAGGAACGTTTTTAATGATTTATTTATTTGAACATATCTGGGAGGAGAACTCTGGTAGATTTAAGAGCCTGTAATAAAATACAATAGATTGTATCATTTCGGAAGTTACGAAATGGGCTCTTTTTTTTTTGCACAGATTTTACCACGACCACAAGGTGGAGCCCCTGTGAAGCTACTGCCTGCAAACAGGGCGCTGCACCAGCCTGACGGGAGGAACAGACAGCAGTAGCTTGTGAGGGCATTGACTGGGTGCTCATAAACTAAAAGAGTACAGTGGAACTGAGGATTGTGTTGTAACACTGAGCTTTTTTCTGCCTCTGTTAGTTCTCACTAACAGGGAGAGCTTTTGGGATTCTTGCCATTCCCCCCGCCATGTCACACTGTTCTTCCTGTCAATAGAAATAATCTTACTAACTATTAAATAGGCCAAAAAAAAAAAAGTGAAAAAATCAGTCTCAAGTGCTTTTCCTTTGACAAGTGGACAAATCTCATAGTTTCGCTTGATGTTTCAGTGTGGTTTCATGCCAGAGCTCTCAGCTTTTAACTAAAGAGATGAGCACATGCACTGTATGGTGCTAAATACACTGCACATTTGCGACCTGGCGAATGATGCCCGCATAGAAATCTTGCCCTATTGGAAATCCTGATTTAGTGTTTAAATCTGCAAATATTTAACAGTGGTAGATGCAGAAGTGACCTTGTAATTCTGCTAGGCTGCAGTTAGAGCACAGCAGACACTTCCTATTACTTTAGCCTTTTATTTTGTTTCCTTTCCTGATTTCATTTACCTCCTTGCTTTTGTTCAGGCCAGGTGCAGCGGCACTAACCCCCCCTCGGAGAACCTGTTCTCAAAGCAGTTCTGGCACAAAACCTGGAACAGCAAACAGCCTTCTTGACAAGATTCAAGTACAACTGAAACTGAAGAAAGTAAGTACTGAGACTAAGTTTTCAGTTGCTCAAATATACCCACAGTTAACAGCCCATCACTCACATGGTTGTGTCAATGTCAGTCTCAGTGGATTCTGACAGATTTCACAGTAGCTTATAGACAAGCTTATACAGGGAAACTAGAATAATTTGTGGGGTGGTTGGGGAGAAAACAAAAGGGAAAAGCAAAGAGGACAAAGCACACAGGGTAAATATATCTAATAAATGTAAAACCACTTGATGTTTATGGCAAAACATTTTGATTATTCTTCGTGCAGACCACGGTACATAATCCAACAACGTGACCTGTTTTGCCTTTTTGTTTTCAGTCAGCTCTGCTTTTTGGGAGCTCCCTCTCAAAAGGGGAAGACACAATAATCATAGTTCATATCCAAGCCATACTTCAAGCCCTGTGCTGCAATGTAAAATTAGAGTTGTTTGGAAGTTCAAAACCATGTATAACTTTTGTTACATTATTTGTGATGTTTTGGGGTTGTTATTTTTTCTACTACATCACTGTCCAGCAGCTCAGAGTTTGGGGGCTGTGCTGATCCAAAGGCTTTTTCTAGTGTAGTGTTTCTGTCAATTTTAACCATTGTCTCTAAGCTGGATATTTGCACAGAAGAAATGGGAGAAAAGACTGTACAAGAAGTTACGATAAACACCACAGGGGATGCAAGTCTGCAGGGTACAAAGGGTCAGGAAAGGAGACAGTATGGTGAGGTTCTCCCTCCTCCCTCCTTTAAACGGCACAGGATGTTTAGCAACATAGAAATACTTTTCCTAGTGTTTTTAACAGATACCAGACTGAAAACTTCTGGTATCAGAGATGAGAGTGGGCAACTCCATGGTTGAAAAAACGACTAAAGCACAGGAATGTACACTCTTCCTCATTGTTCCACAGGACAGGTAAAAGAGATATTTAAAAAGCTAAGGACAGACAAGTTATCTCAGAAACAAGGAAGACAGCAATGGGTTATTTTATTGCTATATCAATAAGTAACTTTATTGCAGAAATAACCTCATGTTATCTCTATGTACTTATAATTCTAAGCATGAAGCAAATCCAGCAGGTGCCCCATGCACCTATGAATGACATCCTCATTTACCCATTCTTTGTAAGTACATTTATTATTTATGACTTATGGCACTTTTAGTTAATGGAGAAGGTTTTTTGGGATCTTTTGCTTGTTTAAGTTTGATAGCAGAATTTGGACCACATCAGGAAACACGGCACACAGCTAAGATGTATAACCCCAGAGCACAGATTACCATTTCCTTACTTAATCTGTAGTTATGAAATATGAAAGCACAGAGGAGGATTCTGCAGTTCAAGGACAGAGGTAGGCCAACAGGTTCATTCCTGCTGAACAAGGGTATTTCTGAAAGAACTTGTTTGCAGTTAGGATTCAGTACTCCTACTTCCATGGGAAAATGAAGTTCTTCAGAGCAGCACAAGGGGATCACAACCATCAGCCAAATTTTGGCAACAGATTCCTCAAAACTACAAAACCAAAAAACCCAAGGAAGTGAACAAAAGTGTAGCTGTTGTATGAACAGTTTGATCCTTCTCACTGCTCTGGAGAAGAGATTGGCAGGAATTATTTCTGGCATCTCTAGGCTTCTTCCTGTTAGTGTTTTTCACTACTGGCCTCAGTTTTGAAATTCTCACACCCTTTCCCAAACTGAGCCTTCATTTTTTGATCTATGGCTGGATTCCTGTGTTTTTTTCCCCAGGATGTGGAGAGGGTCACAGTGACAAGAAGTGAACAGCTGTTCTCAAATACTCATTATCTACAATTACATTAGAAGGTGGAGGAGTAATTTTTGATCTTATTGATAAAGATTACTCATGTAAAGAGTGAGACCCTAGAAAAGGGCCTTTATCACATTAGAAATTAAAATTAATGAGGCAGATCAAAGGTCAGCATAAGCCAGTGGCTCACAAGGGCAGGAACAACAGAATCAATGGCCTTGACCTAGCTAGTTTTGGGCAGACTACCCACAGGATGTCCATAAAGCAAGGAACAATGCCTCAAATATCACTATTGTTTTTTGTAATGGACAGGTGCAGCTCACTTGGAAGTTGATTCAAGGACTCCAACTATAGCAGACATCTTTAATGGATAACTTTTATTTGGCCACAAAAATAAGCCCTAAAAGCAAACCCAAAAATTAACCTCTTAAATAACTGTTAGGCAAGTGATGGGACACTAATGTGATTATAAACATAACTGATTTGGACTTAAGCATGTATCGGTGCTTAGAAGGTTAGACTGACTACTAGTACAGAACGGGTAGAGTCTTAGTGTAAATATATAAGGGGTTTTCAAGAGGATTGCCTACAGAGATTTACCAAACTGAAACAGCTCAGGATTAAGGGGAAAAAAAAAAATCTGTGGTTTCCACAACAACCAGGATTTTATCAAGAAGAAACAGGTAAGTTATATTCAGATTACCATCTGATATACTACTGGGAAGCGTCAAGGTGAAACAGGATACGGAATAATTCATTTCCTTCTACGTTTGTTATTGAATTTCACAGAGACAAATATGAAATGTGGGCTGAACATGCAAAGGAAATACTCTCAGAAATCAAAGCATAGTTTAGAGAAGTTTGCATTTTGCTGGACACCACTTTAAGAACTGCACACGAGTCATCAGGAATGTGATTCATGGATCTGAAATGGTACAAAAAAAAACTCGCAGAAGGAACTGACCTGCTGCCTTTGCTCTGCTGCTTTCAAGGGCAGCCCAGCCACAGCTTTACCAAGGCAGCAAATTCCAGCGTAGCTTCCTCCTCAAGCCTCCTGCCTCTGCCTTCCTACCCTACCTCTGCCCATGCTCCAGAAGCACAGCCTGGACATTCAGGCAGCTTTTAGCTCCCCTGGATGCAGAGCTGATAATCCTGAATTTTAACTGTAGAGCCTTTCCGGCCCTTTCAGTCAAACCCAAAGTTCACAATGGTCCCTTCTGATTTCACATTGTATGAATCCTCTCCCTTTAGACAGCCACTTCCCCTCTACCCCGGGTGGGGTAATGAGTCACCTACCTCTGTGAATCAGCAGGACCTGCTTAATCCTTTTCCAGAAGCACAAACAGCTGCAAATAGGGAGGTGGTTCAAACAAATGTTACTGCCAGCCATAGGGAACGCACTGGGGAAGGTGAAGACAGCCCGAAGTAAGAGATCAGAGAAGCTGCTTCTGCTCATTAGGAAATTAAATACAATTTTTAGAGATATAAATGTGTTACAAGATCATGAAGAACTCTAAACGTTAACCCTGTGGTTCATACAGACCGGCTTCTAAACAGTGGCTTCTAAGAGAGGCTGGTGGTATAAAATAAACGCACTGGCTTCTGCACTTACCTGTTGGTTGCATAAACCTTCTTGTCTGATACCCTTATAAAATGGAAATCTTTAAAATGTGCAGTGTTATACCATAAAATAGAGAAATAAAACCTCTGGGCCAAGACTGCTGTTTTTAAAGTGCAGTAAGTAGAGAAACTCTCTGAAATAAGCCACTGGTTAATACAAAAACATAGACAAAGCATTCATTGAGCCAGTTTCACTAGTTACATGACAAAGAAAATACCATCCAATGTGGTATATTTGCATTTAAATCAGTGTGTTCTGCAAAAATTATTATTGTACATATTCGGTTACATGCACAACGTAATGTTTATTTAAAGGCTCACAAAAACACACTTCGGTTGCCTGAGAATGGTGTAATTGTGGTCACATGGCATGATTTAATTTGAAATTTTGCCCAGCAGTCTCCAATATGTAATAGATGATTTACAGGAGCATGTAAGCAGAACACCACTGAAGGAGCCAAATGGAAAGCAGCCTTATCCCACACACTGAAGGTGTAATAAAATACTGACACTGGGCTTGGCTGGCAAGGGTGGCTGTAGCTGTTCCTTGTAATATCCTCACAAAGCATGGTGAGAGTTGGGCTGTAGTTCAGAGCTACTGCTCTCCAGATGGCCCTGAGTTCAAGAACACATTTTTCCATGTGCGAATGCTCACTGTTGTCTGTCATGCATTCCTGCCACTTGAGAAGAAAACACTGGGAAATTTCCTCCCCACCCCACTTTGGGCAACTTCAGCCTCTGTTACTACCTGATTCCAAGTCATGTGGTCAGCAACTGTATTTAATATGTAGTTCTTTGGCAATGAAAGCTAGCAATTTATCCTCCTAGGCCAAATTTTGGTGAAGAAACCTAATTCAAAAAAAAAAAAATAACCCCAAACAGTTAAAAACATAAATTGGGCAACTGATGAACAACAATCCAGTTAGATGCTCTTCTCCCAAAAGGAAAGCTTCTGTTCCCTCCCTCCCAGATTTTTACATTATTTTCCTCTATATTTAGTCAGGCTTTGCCACAACTCTAGTACTTCCACAGTGAAGTAAGGTCCTTTCCAACCCTAACTATTCCATGATTCTGTATAGAAAAATAGATACAACCTAATGCATGCTGTGAAAGGGGAGCTTATTCCTCAAGGAGATCACAAAGGAAACCTGATCTTGCTTTAGTGCATAGGGTCCTGTTCAAACTGAACAAAACTCCAGCAAACAGGCCTCAACTTGTCTAAAAATCACTGCTCCAAGGACAGACAGGGCTACAGGAGGGCTGAGAGGAAAAATATCAGAGCTAGCTAGGGCTCTCGGGATCAGTTCTGTCAAGCACTTCGACACCTTCTTTATTCATTTAATAAGAACGATTCCCTCAGTCACAGCTGAAATCTATTGCCAAAGGATAGCACAGGAGATTTCCACACTTCCCTTAACACCAGGCTCTTCCCTGACAGCCCTAACAGCTTCAGTTCATGCACAAATGCTGCAGTGTGACTTGCCAGTGGTGGTTGTGAACATGTGCACGTGTTTAAGGCAGGTTTATATAGAAGTTAAGGGAAGCAACAGAATTAAAATCACCAATTGCATTGGCACATATATAGTCAAAACACTGCTCTGAATTTTTTGTCTTGGCAACTGTAACTTTGAATGTCACTAAACCCTGCCCTTGAGCATCTTTAAAGTGTCTCTTCATTGCAGCTCCTCACCTATTTTATGCAACACACGTGGCTGCATGTGACTGTACGTCACAACAGGTCAGCTGCACTGAGAGGAGACATAAAAATCAAGGCATCATGAAATTAAATTGGCTATGAAAATACAAAAACCATCCCAGCTCTTAAGAAAACAGCTGCAACAAACAAGGCACTGAGAGAAGCACTGCTTCTGACCAGATTTTGTGAACACGACTACACTTGTACAGCGTTGTAAGTGTGCATTTTCTCTTTATGAGTGTCCCATTTCTTTCAGAGAACAAAAAGAAATTCTGAGCACACAAACCTCCTGTTTTGAGCCTTTTCAACAAATGGAAAGAGCCTCATGAAAGACAGAGTCCCCTAACACTCACATGGTTTATACATGTAAGTGTAAACCTCACACAAAGTATTTCTGTGTTTCAGTATGTACGCATTTTAGTCAGTATTTATATGGTTTAGTTAGCAGCAGGTCCCATGACAGAATTGCCAGTTCCTTTCCTGACAATACAGAAGGAGAGCAGAAATGCCACAAGGCCATTGCATGCAGATCCAAAAAACTTTGGGAAACACTTATCTCTTAAAACTGTTGTATCCTTTGTCAAACGGTTTGAGGCAGAGCTCAACCTCCCCAGGCGCACAGGGCAGGGGTGGTGCCTGTGCTCAAATAGGTCAGAGCATTGGCTGATGCCTTCATCCGGATTGATGCCACCTTCCAGTGAAAAGGCTTTGGACCTTAAAAAAGTCCTGCAGATCAGTTGGTACCCAAGTAAGGTAACATGAGACTGGTGTTGTTGATCATAACCATCGTCACAACCTTGTGTAAATGCAGGCTAATGAACAAACACGAGTGTGGTGTATAGAATTTACCCAGCTCCGAGTTATCTTTGAGATAAATGCAATATTTCATATAGGAAAAAGCAGCAAAATGACACACTACTGAGGCCACAAGGAAAAACAAAGCTCCCACCACCTCTCATCAAGAGACAGAATCAGACCTGTGCGGCCTTCTCTGTCACGTCATCATTAAAAACCCCCATGCAAACAAAACCCCAACCCCAAACTGGTGCACTCTGCATTGAATCAGGTGTGCTGACCACACAGCTCTTCCCTCCAGGACCCCACCAGAGAAAGACCAACTCTTTACAAGGCCCAAAAACCCATTTCAGAAGCCATCAGAGAAGGGTGCGGCTTGCAGGGCAGTTATGGGAGCAGGGAACAACACAAGGGCTCCTATCTCTTGCCTTTCATCACGAAATAGCAGCTAGTTTCCTTATTACCAGCTGCCTGGGCAACTCATTTAAGCTTCTTGGGAAACCATAACAATTAAACTGGGAGTGACTCCCTTGAAACCCGAAAGATGCAGCACACTTGCTTACCCATATCTGAACAGCTCCTCAAATGAGGTTTAAAGAAAGATGATTTAATGACTTAACCTTTGATTTAGTGTTAATGTAGTCAATGTTCTTTGAATCATTCCAGGAGTGAACAGTAACAACAAGCACCCCCTTGAGCACAGTAAAGAGCAGTGTTAAAGGCAAACTAAAACAAAACTTGGCCCACTAAGCAGATTCACCTTTGTTTAACCACAACCAAACCTCACCAGCAGTGAGGTGGTTCAATGACTTCACAGCTCAGCAGCCTCCTCACTTTAACTTCAGCACACTCCAATCAATAGTCAGCTCTTTTGGAATCAAAGTACCATTTTGCATAATTCCTGACACATGCCAAGAACCCCATTGCAGATCTTTGGGCTCTTCCTGTTTGCTTGTACCTGGGAGGCGAAACAGCCAGAGGGCTTTTGGGCACTGGATAACAGTTTCTACATCTGAACTCCCTCCCTCTTTTAGCAAGACTCAGGCTGTCCTGACCTCTCCCATTCCAAAACATTGTTTGTTTGCTTGATAATGAAAGCTGAGCAGTTCATCAGTAAGCCAGTGAAACGGGTAAAGAAATCAACACTAATATTTCATGCTCTTGATTAGACACTTGCATTAGGGGAGTCACAGCAAGCTCAAAGCGTTTTTCAGCATAATCCTTTTAGAAATGATTTTGCAAAAGCATACACAACTATTTACCCTCATTACACATTAGCAGGGTGTTCACAGGGGAGGAGATCGCTTCACTCCGTGTTCTGAAGGTTACAGCAAATTCTCCCTCCACTAAACCCTCACCTGGACCCCTGCTCTGAGCAGGAAGCCTTCCTGCTGTCAGGCTCCACGCTGCAATCTGCAGAAGAATGAGCCGGGTACTTGTGGTTTTATTTCTTCCAAAAAAAGAAAATTACAGAAAAAACACCCCCAGAATTTCAATCTCAGAAGACCAATTTCAATTCTGTCCCATATAATTACATTGCACGTTAAACTGCTGATTACAGAGCATTCTTTAACCATGTGCTTCAAAGAAAACGGAATCCCTTCCACCTCCAAAGAGCACATCCAGTCAGCACTTATTTTTACACCCGCAATATTTGTGCCTGGTTATCAGGGAAACATGCACAGGATTTGTGCTTGCAGTTAGCACTGCCTGCAGCAAGAGGGAGGCTGATCCTGACAAATAACAAAGCCCAAAAGCAGAGGAGGGAAGGACTTCTGGAACAACATTAAGCCATCATCAAGTATTAATGACAAGTATCTTTTAGAATGAACAGGGTGAGTTCAGAGGGAGCTGCTTTATCAAGAAACACGGGACGACACGGGAGGAGGTAAGAAACTACAAGCAGTGACAGGGAGCAGGAGGTTTCCTGCTGGCTTTGAGCCGAGGGAAGCGTGGAACTGGATGATTTGCCCTGATATGGCCTGTGGCAGTGTTATAGCTCAGCCTGGACCAGACCAGGGTGACCTTTTTAACTGGGCTTACATCAGCACCGTTCTTGCCCTGATGGTGCAGAGGGACACAGCCGTGTCTAAATATAATCAGCTAAGAACAGTGATGATCCGTACTGAGGTTGTTTCTCATGCAGCACAGATCACTTCAGGTCTTAATCTAACACACTTTAGGTTACTGACTGCATCCTACGTGCAACTGAAAACATGTACAACAAAAGCAAACTTTGGACTGCGGGAACAAAACATGTTTTCAAATTAAATCTTAAAGGCTCTGTGACTTTCCATAAAGCTACAAAATGCAACTGCAGATGTGTCTTTGTAGATTCACACTCACTACACACTGCTTGGGACGACAAATTTCACAGTGTAACTGCCGAGCTCAAGCTACCGAAATCGAAACAATGCAACTGAAATGAACACCAGGAAACAGTTAATTGTTTATTTAAGCAAACATGAAACTATCCATTTGCAAATCTCATTAGGTTTGCGTACCTTTAATGTCTATTGGCGTTTTTTTTACCAAGTCGTCTTATTTCCCAGCATCCAAACATGTAGAAGCGAGTAGAATGACCAGTCCCTTCTTTAAATAGCGTTAGAAAGCTTCAAAGTAACAGCATAGCTTGTTGAGATGGACACATACAAAGAGGAGTTGCAGAACAATATAGATGCATATTTTGCACTGTATGGATGTAAACGTATGTTGAAATAAAAGTAGGAGAAAGCTTTCAATTTGCCAGGTGATTTTTCAGTGGGCAAGGGGGCAGAATGATAAGGAGATATTAAAAGATATGGGCTACTGACTTGAGCTCTAGGAAGTTTGTTTTCCTTTTAACTATTGTTACAGTCACCTCACTTCAGTCTGACAGCACACAGGGACCGCAACATGGCAAAAATAACATTCACTCTCATGAAAGGCTTTAAGACTCTACCAGGGCTGCGTGAAGTAAATACCAGTGTCCCCAAGGTGAACGGCAGACTGGAGGGAGGAAGCACCAGAAGTGGAGAAAGGAGCAAGCACCTTTCACTGAGCCCCGCATCCTGACGAGAGATGAAACAAGCAGCTATGAACTGCTGACTGACCTCCGAAAATGCAGAATTAGAGTTCAGTACACTGAAAACAGTGAAGCATCGAATAAAGCTGTGAGGTTTTGGGATGTGCCTTGTATCAGAACAAGCTCTGCGCTGCACTGTTGTCAGAGACTGCATTTAGGCCAAGAACTGAAAGAGCTGCTAGGGCCATGATTTAAGAAATTTGGTTCATCTTTCAAAAGACAACAGGAACAAACAAACAAACCGTTGTGCTTTTAACTGCCGTGTGCGGCCTCCCAGCACTCATTCTGAGCTTCAGATACTTAGGTTCCCTCTAAATCAGCAGCTCTGTTGCAAGATGTCCGTATTAAAGCCTCCCCATTAATTCAGTAATGTTGTTTGAAGTTAAATATGAAGCATACAGGAAAAACTTTACAAACCTCACACACAACTGAGATGAAAACTGTAAGAGTTGTGCCTTAGGCAGACGGCTGCGCTGTGTGACTGCTGAACTCCTTCCCACCTAAACTGAAACACATTTATATGCTGTTGATGTTCAATGAAAACAGCTGGAGATGGATGAGCAAACGGTCAGATGAAAGATACCAAAATGTCAGACAGCCTACCGACTGTTGTTGCCATGAGATCCAACAGTCAACATCAGTCTGATAAGCTATCCGACAGGATGGTACAGCCATGGAGATGTCACGACGGTTGGCAACACAAGAGGACATTCAGGTGGGATTGAACAAAATACGTATGTCTCACCCCTTGCTCAAGATCTGCCCTAACATGCTGTGAGGCTAAACCCAAGGTGAGCAGAAGCAAGCTCTAACCTACTTTATGCTCATCAGCCACCTTCTGATAACATTAATTGGAAGTAAACTTAATTCTTATTACTTACCCCTAGGATAAAAATGAAAACCAACAGTTCAAAACTTATTAATGAAATGAGTACAGCAGCAGTGGAATGGATGCCTACATACTAAGGAGGGAAAGATCCATTTTAATATTAGTTATGTCCATGTATGTTAGAACTGGAACACACACTGACCAAACAATGATTTAAGGATATCTGACTCCAGAAGCCTAAGGTTAAGGTTCTCTATGGTTCTCTGCACCATCGCTGGGTTTGACATCTGATTCCAGTTGGAATCTTTACCTTTCCTCCTCTCTTCTCCTTTATTACCACTGGTGCTGTGATTGGTGGCAAACATCTGAGAAGAACTTAGGGTACTAAGTCCTGCTATTTAATGTGCCTGCTTTAACCAGCGAGCCGTGCTTCACGCAAGTGAAAGCTTTCTATGTCCTTCTGCTAAGGAGTTCTTAAGGAAAAGGACAAAACCCAAAAAAGAACAAAGGGCTTCAGCACCATTTGTGCAGGCAGGGCGAGGAGAGCATGCAGTGCATGGCATTAAGGCTCAATAAAGAAACCGAGCATACAGAAGTGGAGAGGGATAGAAACAGCTTCAAAAGACTGACACAAGAAATTCTGGAATGCTCCAAGATGACTTTATAAAGTTTTATCTTAACTTCATTCTAAATATACAGAATAAAAAATGTCAGCTTCGGCATTTTGACATCAATCATCTCCGCTAACATCATGAAGGTAAGAGGGTAGCTTTTTCCAACTGAGAGCACGTGCAATGCAGCGGGACACAGGAGGGTTCAGCTGAAACAGCCTCACCACGAGGGACATGCAGCGGTTTGTATCCAACCTGTGTTCATTTATATACACTTTGATGGCCTTGAAAGTTATGGGAAAAGCAAACCAGCCACCCTTCAAAATCAAAAGTTACCCTTAGGTCAGCCTGAAGTTAAATCAGGGAATGGAGGGTAGGTATTAAATCATCAGGTTTCAAATAATTTGGATGGACATTAGTGTTAAACATCATTTAACATCACAGTGTCCACCCCACGTAATACAACTTGGACTCGTAAAGCATTTGTATCTTACCTTAACATTTATAAGTTTTGTCAATGAAACGTTTGCTCTAAGATCCAAATTACTTTCAAAATTAAGTAAAAACTCGTTATAGTTGAAAATGGATGTTAAAAAGTTTCCCCCATTTTGAATAATGCTGATTTTTAAACACATGGAAAGATGTGTCACTTTTCATGGCTGCTAAAACCCATTCCTGGGTTTTTTTTCCAAGCTCATTTGGTTTTTTCTTCAGAGTACATCTTCTGTTGCAGTCGCTTGGCATAGCTTTGGGCCATGGAGTTGATTATGGATAAGATAAAATAACAAACCATGACAATCACTAATTTTTCAAACATCCAGGATAGCCAGTTTTCCCCCTACAGAGACAAAACAGAAGGAGGGAAATAAGGATTAGTGGAAAAGCTCAATGGAGAAGTCTCCATTTCTCCATTTTCTGGGCAAAGGGAAAAACCCTGACCCTAACCAATGTTTTAGAATGCAATTTATCAAATCAAATCCAGGAACCAAGTGCAAGCTGACAGAAGTCCTGCAGGTCCCTCTATAAAGCTGACTTTAGTCCCCTGAAAGACAATACAGGCGGGCTTGCCAAAGACACTGCGGGGCAGATGACGAATCCTTGATCATTACTAGTGTCCTCATGAAGTGATTTATTATTCCTAGTATTGTTTTGTCTTTGCTAACAATTCATAGAGTTCAGAATTAGCAACTCCTGACTGTCATTCGCTGTCATGGCCATGGCAAAGAAAACAATCAGGTCATCGGTTAATACTGGGGTTTTCCTAAACTGCATACACTGTGTTCTCTTGCAGCCAGGGTCTGATTCTTCAGGTGTCACTAAAAATTACCGCGATGACCCCGCACTCCCACTTCCAGCGTTTTCCATGGCTGCTCTTGTACTGCTTTTTGTCAAAGGAGGGCAGCAATGCACTACATACAAATCTCTTCAACGCGCCTAAAAGGAATCTGCATATTCAGTTACTCCGGCCTGACCCTCCCTAATTTAACCTCTTTTGTGGCAAGAAATGGGCAAGGAAACACTTATACGAGCTGCAAGAATTAGATGTGAAATGTGAATTAATGGATTTTATCTCAAAATGCCTCAGTAGCCTGAGGAATTTCAAGTCAGAGCCTCTGATCCCACGAAAAATTCTGGGAATGTTTTTGAACATAACATTTTTCATTTTTTTTTCATTAATTTGGTGGGTTTTTTTTTTTTTGCTGTTGTTGTTTGTTTCGTTCCCCCCCCCCCCACTATTTCCCCCTGTATTTTAAGGACACTTCTGCCCCTTTGCCCTGGCTCTAAACATCCGATTTCTCCTCCCCTTTCAGACACTAAAGGTGCAGGGATTTGGTTTCTCTTATTGGCCATTAGGCCACAGATCCCACTGGCTTCTGAGGCACCAATGCCAAAGTTTGTTGCAACTTTTTCCTGCTTAAACTCATCTTTCCAAACAGGCAGCTGAAACAGGGCAGAAATGCGCCTGGTCTTGCTGTATTCTTTTTGCCTCCAAGAGCTTTAAGTGCAGTTGCACACAATTACAGCAACAGTTTTAATTCCCAGGTTCCTTCTAAAATGAGATTTCAGCTATTCCCTGGACCATCGCCAGTCTTTGAAAATCAGGATCAAGAGTTCCATCAGTAAACCTAAGAAGTCAAAAGCCAGCCAGAGAAGGGAAAACATTACACGGGGAGGGAGGGAGGCAGGGAGGTTCTTACCTGTGGCACACCAGTGTCAGATCTGTGGTGAAGTTTTATCCTCTGAGCTTCCAGGTATTCTTGAAATGGCTTCTGAAGAGAAGGACCTACACTTGGAATAGCACTGATGCAAAGTTCATCCCAAGAACAGCACAAAATAGGAAGAAAAAAAAAAAAAAAACAGAAAAACAAAACCATTGTTTTTTTCTTTTTTTCTTTCTTTTTCTTAAACTTACCACTTTGACCCACGCAGACCAAAGTTCAGTCTGAGCTGGAGCTCAGAGGGGCATTGCTACAGGAGAAAAGAGAGAACCACGCAGTAAAGCGCGCTGCATCTTTTTGATGCATCCAAAAGGGAAGCGTTTCCCCAGTCCTCAAAAAGGGCTTAAAAAGATTTCAGAGCAAAGCAGTGACAAGGCACTGCTGGTTACACAGAACGCTGCTGCCAGAGAGAGCATTTCCTTATAGCCAGGGAGAGCCCAGCAGAGGCTGTGCACTGCTGCAGTGCTGAAAATCAAATGAATGACTTCTGAGAAGTCCCACATTTATCACCAGCAGTTCCTGTAAGAACTGGTTTGAACCGATTAATAAGGAAATGACTTGTGCTCGTGTCATCCCCCAGTTAAAAAGGAAACTGCTCGCCCTATGACTTGCCCCTATCTTCTCCGAGGAGACGGCCCCTTTCTCAAACTAAGTCCTTATTAGGACAATCTGTGCGTCATCCTTACCCAAAAAGAATGCATTAGCAAATTCTGCAGGCACCTCCCACAAGTCAGTGATTAACAAAGGAACAAAGAAGGAACTATGAACTCTGTTCTGAATCATGCCATGGTTTATGGCAGATGACTTGCACAAAAGCTACAATGCGTTACTGAACACCTTGTCCTTGCATTAACGTTAGAAAGATCACAGATATGGTTTTGGAACCAGGAGCCCTCTCCTGCCTCTGTGATGAGAAGGCGCTCCCACCAGGCAGCCTTGCAGCAGCTTTCAACCTCCATCCTGCAAGCACTAGAGCCTGCCCCGATACACCAACACCAACCTCTGTGCCCTTCCTGAAATCCACACACGGGGCCCTTCAGCAAGTCCAAGGAGCCTTAATAATTGTCAGGACACTTTAAAAAGCACCAAGCAGAAGAAACGAGCACAAGCAACACCAGGAGCTGAGCTGGTGTGGTGAGAACTGGTAAAATGGACAGTTTCATTAGAAAGAAATTAATGTGGTCCTCTATGTTAAAAAAAAAAAAAAAAAAAACCAAAACCAAAACTCTATTAATTTTGCCATTTCAGTTTTGAATCTACACAACTAGTTCAGGGAGGAGTGAGTACAACACACTTTGAACAACAAGATGCAGTTTTACACACTCATCTCCACTGCGAGTGTCTGCTGGAGGGCTCAGCCACTACAATGACTTTCCTCAGCCCCCTGACACAATCTTCCCTTTCCCAGGTTAAAGCCCCTAAAACCCCACAGCTCTCCACTCTTAAGGATGTATGAAAATGCAGAGACTGAAGCAACACCTTGGCTCACTCTCCTCCACTATCTCTGCTTCCCTTGCTAGCCAGAGGCAAAGACTTTCTGTGAACATATTTACAAGCAGAACGATTCACAGTTGCTTCCTCGTGATTCACCATCACAATGGTACAAATGGGCGAGGAAATTCCCTGCCTGCACTGGTAAAAATCAGGGGAAAAAGAACCCACCAAAGCCCAAACAAAAGCAGAGCAGAGACCAAAGCCTGTCCGGTCCATGCTTTACACAAGAGTACATCGGCTTTGACAAAGGATTCCCAGTTTGTCAGCACCATCCCTTGTGAAGCTGAGTGTTCCGGGTACAGTGACTCGCTCATCAGTCGGAGTCACAGTTTTAAGGGTTATACTTGGAGGTTTTTCTTTTCCAGACGACACTTGGACGCCCGGAAAAGCAACTGAAAGGTAATGGTTTACTTTTAATGTTCTGCGTGGTTTTGAAATGAGGAATATTTAAATGATGAGAGATGAATGATTAACAGAATGCTTGGTTGCTCAAATGCTATCTGAAAGCCGAAGCACATCAGTGCCCAGTAGCCGAACAAACCTGAGCTGTGACAGCGTGAGGAGATCCTGGGCACCAACACCCAATTTCAGAAGTTTTTTTCACTAAAAATATTCGTTTTTTTCTCTTTTCCCTTTTGTGAGCATAACTGAGAATTAAGCACACAACAGGCATTTGAATGAAGCTATTCTGAAGACCTGCAAAATCCTGACTGCAGGGACTGTGGCTTCTCAAACTCGGCAGTCTTGCACAGCCACAGAGACTTTAATACTGAATTTAAATTAGGAGTCAAATGAAGCAGACCAACATCTGGGAAATAATGCATCCACAGCACGAAGGATGCAGTTCCTGAAATCCCATCTCAGTGGGACAGTATGGGTCACTTATACTCTTTTGACAAAAGTCAATAATTGAATCAATCAGCTAATGTATGTGTCACCTCGTATCCAAAATGCAGACATAATCTTACATTTTAAAATCATAATTTACATCAAATCTTAGATCTAAGTCTTAAAAATCAGCTTTCAGTTTATTTCATTATGAAGCAGTGTTTCTTCCCCTGCAGACCTAGTGAAGTTCAACTCGATAACCCTGCTCTTGCCAAGAGAGGAGGGGGAAGACTTCCATGCACATCTTCAGGTTACACTCAAGCCAGATACCAATACATAAGCATAAGGGACAGATTTGCATCATAATTCTGTGCTGCTTTGCAAGGACTTAAAGATTCACCTTCAAAAGCCAGTTTCAGGAGTCAAGACGTAAACCACAAGTCTATTTACACATTGGACTTCAGAAGGGAAGCTGTGGAAAGATAGCCCTGTTTGTCGAATAATTTCAGACCAATTCCTTCCATTTTCCTTTGAGAATCAAGCCTATTGTCTTTCAAATAAAGAATATGAAAGGGTAAGAAAATAAAAGGCCCTCAGTGCACAACAGATCTTTGCTCATTCACGCTCTGGGGGCTCTATCTGCCTAAACAAAACACAAGAAAAGCCCCAAACACACAACCTGCTGCCCCTTCTTACAGGTCTGGGCAGGCTGATAAGGACTTGAGCTTTAAAATGGTAAAACATAAAATAAGAGGTCATTCACTAGAAGCTGCTTGTCAAAACAAGCCATGAAGTCGGTGGCACTGGTGGCTGTCAATGCTATCAATGAATTTTGCACTTCATCAGCAACAAGGACACACTCCTAGAAGAAGCGGTGCTACTCTTGTGTCTCCTGTCCTTTCAGCACAATTTACTTGAAAAGCAAAGAGGCTTGCTGCAGTTTCCCCAGGAGATGCGCTCAGAATTGCTCGGGATTGTTTCCTGTGAGAGGGAAAACCTCTGAGGAAATTCTGATTTGGAGGAAATTTCTGCAACAGTGACCATTAAATCACCAGATTTTGTTTGAATCCATTCCGATCCTCTGCTGAAATTGAACGCGTTGCCAGGGATTGAAACTGAAAACATACTTCCAAGGAACTGCACTAGCTTTCGGGGCAGCCTCAATTCAGTAAAATCATCACATTTCAGTAAAAACCATTACTTGCATTCTAATACTGCAACAGAAACACCCATTAAGGATTCAGCTTCACTGACCAAGCCACTGCTACAGCCTGCTTTCAGTGTTACCTGGTATTTGTAATTAAACAGATGCAGTTGATAGGTTTTGGTTTAAAGCCATGATTTCTATTCAGATGAAAAATTAAATAGCTTTTTTTTCCCCCAAATTTCACGCCTCTCTGAAGCACCACACAAACAGATCCAACAAAGTCGCTCTAGGATTCCTTTAGAAACTACACCCTCTATGTACAGGTTCTGTGAGTTTGACTTCTAAAGCTTCCATTCTGGTTATAGCAAAGCTGTGCTTGATTAAACACACCGTGCAATTGATTCTTCTGCTTTTCAAAGGATGCCTGAGCCTCCAATGAAAGTCTCCAGTCACGAAAGGGCAGGAGAGATTTGGGGAAACCTGTTAACACAATCTTTGGAACTACAGGCAGGAGTTGTCTCACACACGGGGGAGAAGCACCGAAAAGGGAGGGAACAAAAGAAGTAAGTATTTCCCTAGGTCAGTGTAACAAAAAGTAGGAAGTTATTCAACACATTCTGCTGCGCTTTTACTAATATTAAAACTACTTTAAAATGATTCTGCCCTGATATTGCACTTCTGAAAGGCACGGTTTTAATCCTACCAAATCTCTGGGAGCAGAGGTTACTCCTGAGCTATTGACATTTCATAACCTTTGGGTTTAGAACTGTGAGCACTCAAGTAACTAATGACAGGGTGTGCCAAATGCTAAGTACAGATCTCTATCAAATGCTGCAGTTTAGTATCATTGCAGTAACATTTCACTATAGAATCTCCCAGCCCACGATTTAGGATATCAAGTTCCCATCTTCTAAACACTCTTATGCCCTTGCCCACTTTTCCAGAGTGAAATGTTAGACGTAGCAAGTATTTCCAAGGAGCACCGAAGCTGCTGCTGCAGACTCACCTTTTAGGAACATAAATATGATGAGGTTTACTGCTAATTAAAGTTTCTCATTTGTAAAAGGCCTCTTGGAGCCAGTGATGATTAAGCAGCTGATTAACTCTAAGCAGTTCTTAAAGTCCACTTATTCTGATGGAAATTACAAATGTAAATACCAACTTCAGCAGCATCCAGTTCTGAGCTGTATATGTACTCAGCAGTACCACTGGAATCAGTCCCGCTCATCAAGAAACATTAAGCACAGCAGGCTTAAAAACGTGCAAGTTATTTTATCATGGCAATAATAATCTGGAGGGAAATGAGAAGTGCAGGCATCGAAGAGATGGTGAAAACAAGCTGCCAGGCTGAAGTGCACTGAAGCCCTGCTTGGAAAGGTGATGCAATATTGAGTCACAGCCCCATTTTATGGACGATCTCTGGCATAGCTGCAGCTGTTAATTTGAGAAGAACCCCATCATTTAACTGTTAACAGGGGGTGCTGTCGGATTGCCTGGCTCTATCCTCATCTGGACCCTCCCCGGGTCCGGGGACAAACAGCGTCCGTACACATTCTGCTCAGATTCAGCTATTTGGGCTGCAGAAAAACATCCTTTTAGGAAATGCCAGCGCTACAATCCACAATGACACAACACCAACAGAGAAGCAAACCAGGAGGAAAACAGTATTGTGCCTTTGGTTTTGTTCGCACAAACACATTCAGCATCTCAGGGTCCTGCTGCCCCAGAGCAAGTGTGGCCAAAGGACAGGGATTATCTCCTTCTACAAAACAGGGAGTTAAATGGCAGTGAAGAATGTGACAAAGGAAGGAGGGAGCATGCTGGGCTGGAGCTTCCAGCACCTCCAACTCTCTTTTAATAATGTCTTTAAAGCAAGCGCAGCTCTTGACAGCTAGGCCAGAGGGCCAGAGCAAAGGCTTCCACCTTCTGAACAATTACGCAAAAGATCATTAAATTATCACACCCAGCACCCATTCCTCCCACACTTTCCCTGTGTTAGATTTACGTCCCTCCAGTCCCCTGTAAGAACGTAAGAAAAATCCATCCCACAGCTCAAAAGCAATTTGAAGGCATTTGGTAAGAGGCACCGTACTTGGTTATTTGGGCCATCCCTCCCTCAGAAGGAACTGGCACTTCATTGACTTGGAAAGTAAGAGACTTTAGAAACCACTGCAAAACAGTTATGCCACTGGACAATCAGCAAAGCTCATTAATTTGCACCCTGTGCTCAGTCTGCACAGAGCACCTTGCTTCCTGCAAGTTATCTGAACCCTCAATGGTTAATTTTTTTCCAGACAGTGATCTAAACAGGCTTAACGGTTAGTACTTCAATGAGCTGTCATTTCCTGTGCTGATAAAGATTCTCACAGTATTTAAACCATTCATTTCCCTGGGGCTCCACCAATACCAGCACCCAGCAGTGACTCAATGGACCTCCGGCTCCCTGACTCAGCCCCACACTGATGCTGCAGCAAACCTGGACCCTGGCTCAGGATAGCAGCCACAGCAAAACCTAGGCTCCTCAGCCACCCAGGGAGTAACCACAGCCTCCAGCTTCCGTCCCCATCACCATCACTTGGGCCTCAGAACACATTTGGTGACATTGAGATGTTATCTGTGTTCAGTATTTTAAAACTGCAGAAAATAAATCTGGTTCCTGGTCAGGATCAGCAGAGACATTTCTGAGGGCTTTAGGCTTTTTAGGGCTGTGTGGCACAATCATTTGCTTTAGGAGATGAAGAAAGAAAATACCTTATTTGAAGATTACCAAGGTAAAACTGTTATATGCTTGACGTCATTTTTTACCTTGAGCTACGCTCCAATACCCACGTTCACCAAGCTGTCTGCAAAACTGTTGTTTTCTTCTCTGGGACATTCTGTTATGTTAAAATTAAGGTTTTCAAAAATAGGAATTGCAACATCTCTGAACTGCTGGTTCAGTTCTGCTCAATATGGCTCTTTGTAAGGAAACTTCTGTTTGTGCTTTAAAGATGTACTTTTGAACACAGTTTGTAATAAAAAAGGTTTGCTTGTTCGGAGTTAAAACCTACAGGCCCTTTGCAAATAAACCTGTACAATTCTGTTGTGATCCACTGGAAGGTTTTCAACACCAAAGCTACTCAGATTTCATCCACATCTGTGTTCCTTTCAAGGCACTAAAGCCTTTTTTGTGCAGACCTGATCTATTGTGTAGAGGGTGTTATTATGAGGGCACAGTCCCACAGGTTTCTGATATACTTGTGGGAAGAAAGCTGATGATTTATTTCACCGAGAAATGTCAGGTGTATTGGGATAACCTTCCAGAAGCAGCTCTCTCAGGGGTTCTCTAGTCCCTGCTCAGTTATCCACATTCTCAACACTTGGGGTTATTCGTGGTTGAATTCTACGACACAGGTTTCCTTTTAAATATTGATCAGAACCTGGTTTGCCAAACCTCCTTTAACGAAGAGGCCAGTTAACTGGCTTTGGGCCGGGCTCCTTGGCGGGGGGTGTGCCCAGAGCAGAGGGACACTAGGCAGTGAAGACAGGCACTGGCCATGTTATGCAGTCAACCCCTGCTGAAGGCCCCCAAGCCCCACTTACAATGCAAACCCAAAAAAGGGCTCATCCCACTCCAGGCCAACTGATTCCTGGTGCCCTTTCCATCCTTGCAGATTCCTGACTTGTATTCTAAGTAGTAATCTAAGCCTACATTGTAAATTAGCCTTGAAAACCATACACAATTGTTAAGCAAACTCTCAGTTACCTCAGTCACCATCATTTCATTTGTACTTTTTCCTGTGAAAGGAACATCACGCTCCTTACAAGAGTCAACTGAGATTAAGTTGTGAAGCAAAGAATTATGGCACAATAAATAGCAGCAAACTCGTTTGTCAAGGCAGTGCTTTGAGTCTCTGTTACCAAAAAGCTGGTTTTCCTTTAAGACGTGCAATCATTCAGCCCAGCCTGAGTAGCCAGTAAGCATGAATATTTGCTCCACAAAATCCAGGAGGTTAAGAAGCCCTTCAGAAACAGTGATATTCTGGGGGGCAGTTGCTGAGTGACACTTCACAGTGTTATGACACACCTCACCCATGGATCACAGCACTAACAGCTTCACTTCTGAAATCTGTGGAACTGTGCAGAGGTTTTTTTACACGCAGTTCACTTGTTTCTATTTAAACTTCAAATCAGTTTATTGACTCAGTTCACTAACTGAATAGATTTGTTTCTACTGCTCTTCAAATTAGCCAGGCATGTTTGCTACAGGCAGTCAATTCACTCCTTTTGTTAAGGAGATCGCATACCTGATGTATCACATGAGCACTTCTCAGTGCTCAGCTTCCCTCTGAGTAACTCTCACAGCCTGCAATTAAGACGATCTGCAGCCCACAGGAGTTTATCGTTAATGTAAGAGGCAGAGGGAATGTCTCTGCCTGAAGGGCAAGATTCGTCTGAGGGATGCAGCCTTACCACTTGCCACTGAAGTCCAGATGCCTCTGAGGCAAGGGCCACGTGTTGCCTAATGCTATATAAAGCACGTTTAGATGTCTTGTTGGAGTTCTAAAGTTATTAACTCAGTGTTACAAAACACAAACATGCACTACAAGCATGCTGAACTAACAAAATTCAATTGAGATTGGTTTCTTTCTGGACATTCCACCAGAACTGATGGCAGG
Organism: Forpus xanthops; assembly: GCA_032466535.1. NCBI lineage: Eukaryota > Metazoa > Chordata > Aves > Psittaciformes > Psittacidae > Forpus > Forpus xanthops. The sequence continues at coordinate 12,218 of JASSUY010031317.1, read as the reverse complement.
CATTTCTGAGGATGGTGTGTGCCTTCAGAACTGGTTTTCCTGGGAATTCTTAGTCCACATTTGCAACTGTCACTTCCAAGAAAATACTGTGATTAAAAGCAACATGTTTAGTGTGTCTTCATAAACAACCCTGCAGCTGCAGGTAAAAACCCACAATAAATGTAAAGACTTAAAGAGCCAAAATAAACCCCACAACACACACGATAATGAAGCGTTTTAAATGGCCTAGGTTTGGCCTAAACCCAGCATTTTACCTGGATGATCAATAAGTTGAACTGTTGTGCAAGTGCCGAAATACAAGGCAAAACTCTGACACACCATCTTTCTTCAATAAAGCTTATGAATATAACAAAACCTGAGGGGAAACATTATCCTCTACTAGCATTCCAGACAGCAACAATACCTCTGTAAACTATTAACTGCCAGAATAGGTTGATCATCACCAGCCGCATGTGAGCTACTAGTATATCTTCAACTTTCATTTCAAGACTTGTGCTAACTTCAGTTTCTTAAACCCATCCATGTCTCCTTGTCCCATCCTGCAAAGTTTGCAGCACCTCCCATCCTTCTCACCTCTTCTTCTGAACACTGGCTACTAGCAATGTTTTACATTTCTGCAAATGGCTTCTTAATTTCCTACCACATTTTCTTTTCCTCTCCTTCTTAATTAATTGAGGAATATTTTAAGATTCTTTTGTAATGGAGACCAAGACAAAATTGTGCAATCAAATTGCCCTAAATTATATTTAAAAAGCCTTGTTGCAGCAGGCTTGGTGTGCAACAGCAGCAGCATCCACTAACAGAAGTAAACAACTTCTGGGCTATGGGCAAGGTCCACAGGTGAATCATTTCTGCTTCTTGACCAAGACTCATGGAGTTAGAGACATTCTCTGTGGCTTTTAAAATCAAATAGTCTCAGCCTTTATCCCGTAACTGAATCTTCTGCCTAGGTTTTAGTGATTGGTATATGAATACGTTCATTATTTTAACATATTGTGCTTAGACATCTCCTAGTGAAAGAGTAACATCCCAGAAAAAAGAAGTCTGAAGTCATTGTGCCAGGTAGAACTTGACTAAAATAAAGTTACTGACCATTAAATGAAACTATATTTTAATTTAATAATGAGGGATTTAATGCAGGCTATTGTTTAACATGTTTTATATTCTACTCTAAAAGATATTGATGAGGTAATGCTAGCAGACAGCTTGAGAAAAGTCAAGGATACCAGGACATTCCAAAAATCTTGCTGTCTCCCGAGAACATTTTTTAACCCTGACATCAACCATCTCATAAAATCTGAATCCAGCAGAGGTCTTGTGAATGCATTCGAAGTAACTCAATGCAAAATTATCTCCAAGACTGATGAAGATGGAAAAAACGACTAAGTCTGGCTCAAAGGTTTACAGGAGTGTAAATCTTTGGAAACATACCTGACCAAGGAACAGACCAAACGTTAGCAGTGAAGCATCTACTGTGATTGATAACTGACTAATGGTGGTTCAAAGTAGCCACAGTTTTCTCTCTTATTTCCTTTAAATAATGTTCAAAGCAATAAATTAATTTTGAAGTTTGCTACAAACCAAACAGGCAATCAGAAGATCAGGAAGTAACAATGTCAAGATTTGTTTCATTAGCAAAAGGCCCTAGAATGTTCCGTGTGACATTCCTTTTTCTATGTCTAGCATTACTACTTTGAGTTTACATATTTTAAAAGGAATCATTTCCACACATTCCTCCTCTGAAACTGTTCTTGAGGAGTGCGTTTTTTTGGATTTTACCTGAAAACAGTTATTACAGTTTGTGTAGCAAAGTGTCCATCAGTTCACACCATAAAACAAGCAAAAGACCTTGAAAAAATAGAAAACACCTTAGAATTTATCTTATGGATCGATAATATGTACCTAGTTAAAAACAAAACCACAGAAAACGAAGAGAAACCCAAACCCACAACAATAAAGCTATTTAAATGTTAGAAACTCTCATTTAAAACTTGAAACCTGCATCCCTGACTTTAAACTGATCAGTGTGCTGAAAATAGGCAGTACCTTCCCCCCCCCAAGAACACAGTTTTTCCTTTAAGCAATTAAGCAGGAATTTTTGATGAAATCCATGTGATCTGATCTAGTTGCCTACATTTAAATTAATCTGCATATTTTGTTTGCACTCACGCAATTTGTGAAACTTCTACACATTTAAAGAGGTGCTGCTGAGATGTCATTTGCTGGATTACCAGGCAGGAAATGTTAACACCAACAATGTTAAATCACAGAGAATTTAATGACCAAACAGATAGGTATGAAGCAAAAATCTAACATTTCCTCACTGGTGTCCAATCTCCACTTAAACCCCCTGAGGCAACATGAAATATGCTGTTTTAATTGCCTCTCCCCCCCAACTATTCCTTGCTAGTGCTTTTGCTTAGCTTTCTTGTTTGAAACTGAGATTTTAACTTAAAAAATAAACCAGGAATCAATTAGTGAAGAACTTAGTCCAAAGAAAAAACAAAACTACAAAAAAAACAAAACCAACAAAAATCCCCAAACTTTCTCAAAATCTGAAGAGTTCACCCATGAAAACTGCCATGTCTGCTACCAAAACCCTCAGGAGAACAGAGATACAGCTTTATACACCCAATTCTTCATTCTGGCATTTTATGAGAGATTCAATATTTTAAATGTTTCAGGTAGTTTAAACTCTGGAAAATGTTTCTTGTCACCTCGAGACGCTGCATAAAACACAACAGTTCCTTCAATTTTTGTCACAGAATTACACTACAACGTTGAAGAAAGTCCTTAAAAATCAGCCTGATTGCAGCTATGTGTGGCCATCTATAATTGGAAAAGTGGCATCGCATTTCAGGGTGAAAGTTAACTGCTGGTGCTGTATACTCAGGCCATCTGACCTTCGGTGCTATTAAATTTCTTGAAGTACTCGAAGCCTTTGAGGTAAGGAATGAAGCTGCAAGTATGACCTAAAATAACACATTGGCCAAAGCTTGCACTTTGAAGCAAAGCACAATTTTCAGCACATCTCCAGTATTTTTCCACTTAATGAATGTTAAAGAATTACTCACCCAATTAGGGACACCATCTGCTCCACTATATGTTTGCTGAATGTTATAATAACGAAAAGTTTCTGTAGGAAGGAAAACATCAGTTAAGAGAAACATCTGATCAAAAGGGAAGCAGAGACAATGGGGTATGACAATTAAGGTTCCTTTCCAGCCAGACAGCTCCTCCAGCATTCACACACAGTTTTCCCTTCCCTTTTCCAGATCTTTATTTTTCAATCCTCTTCAAACAGAGGCAGGAGAGCAAAAAGCTCTTTATTATTCTATTCCCTTCTAGATTTCATTTCTTGCAGTGTTTGTGTAAGCCTGTGTTACAAACCACTCGCATCCTCCCTAAACTTCAATTCCCAGAAGCTCAAGGTCACTTTACTCCGACAACAATGTTTTAATGGAAAAACAGTCATCACTGTGCAGAAAAATTCACATCCCCTTACACAAACACATGCACTTAAAGATCACAGAGGGGAAAAATAATAGAGCTTTTAGTCCCCTGTTTGTGTGCCTCAGACAGAGACAAAACCAAAAACTACTTAGTGAAGACCAAATTAGGAGCCACAGGGTACCTGTCTGTCCAAAACCTTCAGAAAGTCAGTCTCTAACACATCAGCCTATTTGGAACAGAGCAATTCCAATAAAACCTCTGTGACACAGCTTATTTTGCAGAAAATCCAATGTCTGTAATTTTACCACTCCCTTCTCTTCTGAGTTCAAATTTTGTTAAAATAGGCTTTGCAAATCCCACTTCTGTCATACTTGACAGCCTGTTCTTTTGCAAAGAGTGAGCAAGACTGTGCACAAATGAGTATGTGCACACAAACAGTTCCCACAGTCTCCTTAAATCCATTTAAACATGATCTAACGGGAACTGCATTCACCAGTCTGGAAATAAAGGATGTGACTGGGACTACACAAAATGATTTTCTGGAGGAAGAGGCCAGTTAAAAGCAGCTCTGGGATGGCCACTGCACTCGAGTCACTCGCTTCCTGTCTAGAGAAAGATTCATTAGAAGCCTTTTCCATGACTCTTACATTTCCTAAATTCCAAATTGCAGCAAGATCACTACAAAATCAAGGCTATTGCACAAGAGTATGCTTGAAATTAAGCATCGCAGAAAAGAGACTCCTGATAGCGAACTGTATTACAAAATAGGATGATTTACCAATTGTACAAGACACTGGGAAATATTTTTTCGCTTGCACTTGATCTGAGTGGGAAGCTCTATAAATTACATGACAAACATACTGCCGGCTGAACAAGGCAACATAAAAGGAACATTGCACAAATACTGTTTCACTTTTCTAACAGTACGTAGATTCCAAAGCAGAAAAAAAATCAGATAATACAAAGTAAGTGTGAGGGGAAAGTTGTGCTAATAGTAAATGAAAGAATTTTCAGATCTGTTGTTTCCTCTCTAAGGACAGGACAAAGCAAAATAACCATTTACAAAAAATTAGGAAGCAAAAAAAAAAAAAGTTGAAAATTAAGTATGTGCAGGGCCAAAGGAAGATTTTTCAGCAGCTTGAGGAGGGAATTACATGAGTAATTTTATAATACTCATAGCTTCTGCTATTTCTAATGTAGTAACAGCACAGATGTCCAAGCAACACAGCTACAGATACTGCACAGTCCTAGGGAGATGCTTAAAAACACCAAATCAAGTCCCAGCTGAAAACATTGGCTGTAATCATTATGAATGGAGCACTGTAGTTCATGATATAGTGCTAACCACACCTCCACCAGTGACAAATCAGCAGGGAATCAACACTTCATCTTCCATTGCACAGAATGGTGACATACTTGAAAAGAGAGACTCAACATTTTTGAAAGCAACTGGAGATTTTGGTTGCTAAATTCAGAGCACCCAATAAGGCTCCAAGTTAGCAAGGAAAACTGGACATGCTCTGAAATCAGGCCTTTTCAATATATAGTTTGAGGGCACCAGATGCTGTTAATCATGCTTGAAAGCTCTGGATGAGATGACCAGAGATTCAGACTGCTTTCTGCAGGGCCTGAAAGAAATGGGGTTTCCATACATACTCAACTGAAATAGAAGGGAGCATTTAAAAGTGCTGCTTAACCGGTGAGGGGTAGCTGCAGTGCTCTTTGAAATAAGTACTTGTTACCAAAAAGGCAAGTTCATTATGAGTACGAAGTCCTTTCAGTCTGGTAAAAACCGTAGGTAAATAACTTGGCTAACCACCAACTTCCTGAGCGGTGTAGGCAGCGAGCTCATTAATTTGTAGCTATAAATTATTCAGTTCTGAGCATAAGAAGCCTGGCAGATCCTTTATTGTAAATCCTTTGCACCAAATTAATTTCCATTACTTCGGGTCAGGAAGGGGGAGACTTCAGAATTCATTACCAACATGGTTTAACAGTCACAAAAGAAACAAGTCCTCACCCTAGAGCTCTAAGGGAGGCGTAGTACTTGCCTGGATGTGCATTTTAATTATTGCTTTCCCAATCAAGGTTGCACCAAAGAAGGTCCAGAAGGGAACCAGAAAGTGTCCACATGTTATCCCAGCCAGGTCAAACAAAGGGTTCGGAATCTATGAGGTGTAAGGGAGAGAAGTTTGTGAGCTGCAGCACGCACTTAGACGAACAGGAACACGACAAACTGTGAAACTTTGAAAAATGAACATTTTCCCCTTATCCAACTTGATCCAAAACTCTTGTGTCTTAATACTTACAAAAATGTTAATGTCGCACCACATAACTTAAGTCTCTGGGATTCAGCTAGACAATGTCCCAGACAATTCCATTCTCAGGGTCCTTCCTTACCCCTGGATTTTAAAAAAGCTAACAAAAAGTTTTCCATGTGAAATGCACAGAAACCACAGTAAAGCCATTCTGAGTGATGTATCAAATTTTCTTACTGACAAGCACATCACTCTTGGAGGCCAGTGTTCAAAGTGATCCCCAGTGACTTCCATCTGAGAAAGCGCATTAAAATGTGGCATTTGTAGTCACATGTATCCAGTTTAAAAGCAGTGATTAGATTTTATTAAGCATATGCACTTCATTTAATTTTAAAGTATTTTTTATTCTTAAACTGTTGGCTTGATGTCTGGTATTGTGATACTATCTGTAAAATATTCCTTAAATTAAACCAAGAAAGTATGCAGATTCCAACCTTTTACACTTAGCATGCAGTTCAAGGGCAGTTTGTCTGAGTAAACTCATGGGGTATGTGTAATTCACAGTAGCAGTGTATTACTGGGGTAATAGCCTGCAGGATTTGTGTTGGTTTGTTACACAAAGAAAGAAGGTAGGTTGTCAAAGACCATAAAACATATTAACTTTGACTGAATGGAAATCTGAAATCTTTGAGAAAGCTTATGAGGGTTATACATAGCTGTTAGAGACCAGCAATTCAAATTTATGAGCACCCACACCATCACCTGCATAGGAAGAAATCTGAAACAGTCTCTAATCATGTCCCGAAACGGTCTCTAAACATGCTTCACTTCAACCAACATGATTCTTTACCTGTGACAGCTGTCTTAGGCACAGGCTAGTAACTTATTTACTTATACCACGGCCAGATAATTCTGCTCTTCTGAGCCAAGTCTGCTCTAGGTCCCAAGTACATTCTTGGTTGGATGGTTTCAGGGTTTTTTTGCAGGTTCACAGTACATTTTAATTTCTGTATTGCTATCACCATAGAGGGTGCAACATGCTCTAGGCAGGAGTAACTGTGGATATCATCAATACATTAAACATATCACAGTAAAAAGTTACTCAAGTCCTTGTTGGGGTGTATTAGATGGCCAACAAGGTTTTCTCTTTGTTTTTGGAAAACAAAGGGATACCTGTAGTACTGAGAGTTGCCATAAAAACCCATAAAGACAGGAGGGCAAATTCTCACAAATCATAGCAAGCATTTTCCAGGGTTAATTCTGGCTTTGTTTCTTCCCCACAGCTGCCTTCACATAGAAAATAAGCTCCAGCCAATAACATGGCTTTCTTATTGCCACTAAACAACAATATCACATTCAGTTGACTTCACTGCATAAACTTGCAGCAAAGTCTTAAATTCAATTTGATTGTGTTTTTATGTAACATTTAGAAGCCACTGCTTGACAGACAACAACCTGCAGCTAGGACAGTCATTACCACTTTCTAAAGTTCTCTAATCACAAAAAAATACACCCAACTTGAAGGGGGCCTAATAAACAAGACACCCTCTGGCATATGGAGAAGCAGCAACAAGCAAGAGAAACCCTGAAACAAAGCCCCAAAGCTCATGGTGGGGATGCATGCATGCAAGGAGCACATGTGGGGCACTGTCTGCCTCACATACAGATGCAACAGAAACCTGCAGCTGTGAATCCCTATGATTTATCAATGCCTCTGCCACGTTCAACCTCACCCTTTTTACTGCTACTTTGCAGTTCTTCTGTAAATACATTTACAAACCCTCAAGTGTGGATTTGTGACTCCTCATTCTGCCCCCAACCCAGGACAGACCACGTAAGCCGAAGGGAGCTTAGAGTGCATGGAACAGTGCAGCGAGTAGGTAAGAAGTTAAGCAAATGTTTAAGTATTACTAAGCAGGAACTATGAAGAGTTTACACATCACCTCACATGTTTACCAATTCCTTCCTCATGTTCTCCATTTATCCACATTTTTCCTTGTTCAGCTACTGCAGAAACTCCTCCCTGCCATCTACAAGCTGTTCTGATTACACAAGGCAGAGAGAATAGCCTATGCAGTGATGTCTCACAAGACGATGACTAGAGAATAGTGAGTCAGAGACAGCAAAGGAGAAGTTTAAGAGCTTACTGACTGGAAAGATTTAAAGAACAGGTTGTAACCTACATTTCCACTCTAAGACATTCAAAAGATGAGTAGACAGAAGTTCTGTTCCAGCAACTTCAATCAGATTCTTTCCAGCTAACACAGGTTTCTTACATTTGAGCAAAGAGTTAGCATTGTCACTTCTGCAATTTAGGAAGTTACAACTAAAGAGGTGCTAGACAAGCGTGGAATTAATATCTCATCAGCTGAGCAGTTGGCTAACAGCTGTGGTTATTCCAGAAGAATGGCATCATAGGGGACCTACACTCCCCATCACCGTAAACACATTACTGCGCATCACATCCCACATTCTGTGAGATACAAGCATGAGGAACATATTCCTGCTGGTTTTCACTACACTTCCAGATGGAGATTTAAGCTTCAACTGGTTCAGTATTTTTCTACCTCTCAAGACCAGTACTACCCTACCCTAAACACTCAAATATCATCAGTGGAGATGTTTGTATGACCTCTAACTTAAAGAGGAAGAAAAAAGCTACAAGTGGTTCATAGTTCATGTAAGTTATGGCTTTGAAACTTGCTTCCTTGTTCTGCTTTCGAGTTCCTAATGACCCAAAGATATCTCCTGAGCAGACTCAAGAGGAATTACTGTGGATGGATATCCTAATCAGGATTTATACAGGTAGTTTTCCACTCATCAAGCTGCACCTATCTTGGAATTTGAAGGTGTCAAGCACTATAAACTACAGTACATGAACACCACAGTACATAAAGAAATTACAGCAATGTTCCAGCAGAATTTATAGGTAACAATACAGCTCTTGCTCTATTCTTGCCAGCTAATAATCTGGCCTAGGAAGGTCCCAACAGGATGTCAGTGGGCATATGACCTGATCTGCCAAATACTCGCTAACACAATGAGCAGCATGTGCCCCTCTTAGAGAGCATGTGGCCTCAACATCAAATGCCAGGAGCATCCCTGATCTGAAACAGAAACATAGAAATGTCTCTAGTTTTAAGAATGCCTTAGTTCAGCCTCTTGTAAGTCTTCCTTACCACAACAAGCCATTGCATCCTTGGTGAACTGACCTGTTTTTATCAGATTTCACCACACTATGTTGATGTGTAGAATGAACTGTCTTGTCTTTTGAAAAAAGGGATACCTTGCTGCACCATTCTTTTGTGATGGATTAAAAAGGAAATAGAACTATTCCAAACCCATTATCTTCCAAGGAGAACTTGTGTCAAAAGACCCAAAGGTGAAGCTGAAGGAAGGGATAAAAACTTCACTCTGCTTTTATGCAGAATTCACTGATACTAATCTAGGACTGGAGTTTCTCCATGCTATTGTACTTGCCAGTACCACAACCATCACAGTTCCCTAAGCACCACAGAGAACACAGAAACAGCAAACAAGGTACGAGGATCCATTTGGACTTGACTAAAACCAAGTCTGGTCACAGCATTCATTTTGATCTGCAGTTTCTGATTATAACACCTATGTTGCTGAAATACACTTACTGAAGCACAGGCCAAAATGCCAAAGAACCCAACCTTCTGCACCAGGTTCTGGACAGCCAGTTTAGCTCGGGAAGCAAAATCCTGCAAAAGAAAATAAGGTATTAATAAGGCAAACCTCAAAATGAACATACCACAAAATCCCTGTTTTTCAGTATCCATACTCCATGCTTTGGGATTTCTTAACTAGCAAAAGGGAGAATTTTTTAAAACACAAAGGCCAATTTGAAATTCTTGCCTTCGAAGGGAGAGAGGGAAATTCACACTGCTCACTGTGACAACCTGAGCACCCACATGTATTGAATGCTGCCTTCCAAAACTCTGAAAGTGGGACACTAATAAGGAAACAGGGTTTCAAGCATTTATTTCCCTGTATCTTTGAAATGCCAGGCTGCTTATACCTTATTCCTTACACAAGCAAAGGGAATTAACTCCTTTGATACCATTTACAATGTTAAAAAGGTACTTTTTCAAAACACAAAGATAGAATATAATAATTCCATTATATCCTTCCATGTTTTCTCTGAAACACAGGATCTCAATCACAGAAGCTAATTTTAGGTACCCTCTAAAATAGAACTGTAAGAATCATTAAATCCAGAGACTTGAATCTAAGATACTTTAAAAGCAACAAAGGTGACAGTGGTTATAACATTAGAGCTATTCTTTACAAAGCCATGCTTTTTGCTTTTATTTTGTGATCCTCACTTCCAAACATTCTCATGACAAACTTTAGTCTCAAAGTTCACCAGATACACAGTAAGCATTTTCAAAAGCAAACATAAAGACTCTCACAAGCAGCTTGAGTGAATTAAGAATAAAAGTCTCTTGAAGCAAAACTGTCCATAAAGTTAAAACCAGGGTCAGTCTTTATCCAGGCTTGACAAGAGTAGTTATAGAAAGCTCAGTATCTCTGGTAATAGCAACCTTTAAGAAAATAATTGTTACCCTTTCAGAACCTACAAATAAGCAACAAAAAGCTTCTTTTCCAGTAGCAGCAGTCACTTATTTACATTTTGTAGAAACCTATAAAATTTCACAAGGAAATAGCTTTAAACAGTAATTAAGGATATTTTAAGTTCCACACTTCAATAGTGTAGAATTTAGAACATCATTAATTAGTGATCAAAACCACAAGAAAAATCACAAAAATTTAATGTATGCCCTTTTAACTGTTACAATTCTATTGAAACATTCAGTGCTACACACCAATGTGAGGAATGACAATTGTCTGACAAGGGCATGCATATTTAAGTTCTGAACTAAAGACCTGACAATTTCCTAGGCCAGATAAAAACCAACCAAAGGAACAGAAATCTGTGAAGGACATTTACTCTTTTTACTGCCTTTTTCAAGTAGTAAGTGTTCCTTATTACAGTGCTTTACAGAGAGTTTAACTCTCAAGTTAAAGAAAAAAAACAACTTATTGAAATAATAACTCTATTTATTGTATTTGATGCTTGAAAAAGCAGACGAAAACAAATACTTCAACGTAAAAGAAAAATGCCAAGTAAATGAGATTTCCTACATCTTACAGTGACATTTTTAACCCTAACAGAATATGAAAACCCTTTAGAATATTCTGTAGGGGTGAACTTGCTGATGTTCAGCAGGAGTGCCACCCTGGGGCTGTGAATGTCTGACTGCAAAATGGAAGAGGTGAAATATTCAGTCTTGTTTTGAAAACTTATTCCTGCTATTTTTCTGGGCAACTTCTAGGATACACACAGTACAAAGGAGTGATTAAAATCTACTCCTGGTGAGGCTGATACCAAACACTTGAATTTAGGTTAGTAGCAATGGGTCTAGAACATATCTACGTGACAAGCAAAGTAAAAGTTTTCATGTTTTTCCAATAAGAGTGCATTTTGACACAAATTGTGGTAAATAACAAAACATGGTAATTTACCAGTGAACTAAGTCCAAAAGTCTTGCAACATCGAGAGCAGTTCTGTCTCTCATCATTATTTTCAAGTTAGTAAACAAAACTGAGACATGGTAATATATGATCATTAATATAAGTCAGCACTAATATACAGAGTCGGTCGCACTGAGGATTTAGAACAAGAACTGAAAAAGATGCAAGACTCTTCTGCAGAGTGTGATCACACAGCTATCAACAAAGGAAATCAAATGCAGCACACTAAGGAGATGACAGGTATTCTACCCCTTAACCAAACAGAAAAGTAGAAATATTGCTTCAGAATTTATCAACAAATTAATTTAAAATTAAAAATTGTGCTAAAGACCAAAGCAACACTGTCCTTTCTACATCAGATTTTGCTCTTTGAAAAGGTGAACTGAAAAAGTAGTGCCTTACATAGGAATTTCATAAGATGTCCCCCCCCCCGTACTCTACAACAAAGCTGAATGTAACCACGGTATTTTCAGTTCCTATTTTGTTCACTATTTCATAATGCTCATGAGGACAGAAGAATCTTTTCACTTTTATAAACCAACAACATTTTTTTCACAGCTCCATAAATCTCATTGTAAAGTAACTTTAAAATAAAACACTACAATGCAATTACTCAAATAGGTCCAGGATATATGTCAATGGAAATCGTTTCTATTCTAATGCTACCATATCTACCCATCATCTCAGACTGCATTGCTAATACACTGGTGTATTAATTTTCACAAGCTGGAATTGGAAATAAGCTCTCTAGCAAGTGACCCATAAACTAATGCTTGCAGCACAGCTGGTTTAATAAAACATATTATATAATTACATATAGATTAACTGTATTAACTTAGTGTAAGCACAGTGCACCATTTTTCATCCAATTGCTTAAAACCAAAAAGCCTCCCTCACTCCCATTTCTGGCTGCTGCAAAATTAAAGCATTACAGTTTTGCCTGTGACC
>JASSUY010031316.1:0-101751 GCA_032466535.1 Forpus xanthops | reverse complement strand
GGAGGATGCTGGTGCTATGGGATTGGGGATGCTGGTGCTGTGGCATTGGGGTCCTGTGCTGGGGACACTGGTGTGGCACTGGGGGATGCCGGTGCTATGGCATTGGGGTCCTGTGCTGGGGACACTGATGTGGCCCTTGGGGATGCCGGTGCTGAGGCATTGGGGTCTTGTGCTGGGGACACTGCTGTGGCGCTGGTGCGGCACTGGGAACACCGATCCTGCCCTGGGATGGTCAGCAGGGCCACTGGTCCTGCGGTCCCTGAAGTGACTGGCCCAGCACTGGAGGTTTTGGGCACTTTGTCCCTGTGGCCCTGGCTGGTCACAGCAGGATGGTGCTGGCTGCCCCTCTTGTTTCCTGGGGTCCTATCCTTACAGCAGGCCGTGCTCCAGCAGCCCCTCAGTGGAGGCACTGCAGGGGGAAGTTGGTGCACGTGGTTGTTACCGTGGGCTGCATGGCACAGATAGGAGCTGGGGACATGGGTGGCAGGGCTGCACCCAAATCTCTCCAGGCGGGAGCAACTGCTAGCCATGATAACTTAATCTCATGGGCCCCTGGGCTGGGTTTTGCCTCTCCCTGTGGAGCCCCCCCAGTCCCAAGCAGGAGAAGGCTCTGGACCGTGATAGGGCGCATTTGTCACTGCTGGGCACAAGCTCTTTCGTGTGGTCACCAGCCAGGAAGTGAGGATCTGGCAGGGCACTTAGACCCCTCATAGGTGACAGCCCACATCTGCTCTTTCATCCACAGCCCCAAGGGTTTCCCCAAGCTGAAGAATGACACGTTCCTGCGAGCAGCACGTGGGGAGGAGACGGAGCACACCCCAGTGTGGTGCATGCGGCAGGCTGGGCGCTACCTGCCTGGTGAGTGGGTGCAGGTGTGTGGAGGGGCACAGCAAGGGTGGCCCAGCGCGTACCCCATAATGCTTGTGCTGGTCCTCTGCAGAGTTTCGGGAGACCCGGGCAGCACAGGATTTCTTCGCCACCTGCCAGAGTCCCAAATTGTGCTGTGAGCTGACGCTGCAGGTGAGCGTCCTCTGGGGAGTCTGTGTGTCCCCTCTCGCCACCCAGATGGGGATGGGGAGTAACCTTGGGTCTGGTCACCCCGGGTGGCCCCAGTAAGTTTTGCAGCCCTTGGGGACCCTGCTGCCCATGCGTTTGTCCAGGTCTTCCACGGGGAAGGGTGTCCCAGCCTTTCACTGATGCTGTTTCTTCCCATCCACAGCCACTCAGACGATTTCCCCTGGATGCTGCCATCATCTTCTCCGACATCTTGGTGGTACCCCAGGTGAGAGCCATGGCCAGTGGCGGGGAGCAGTAGCTGGGAATGGGGCTGGGTTCAGGGCCACCCCATTCCTGCTTCTTCCATCTTTCCCTGTCCCCAGGCACTGGGCATGGAGGTTGTCATGGTCCCTGGCAAAGGACCCACATTCACAGAGCCCCTGAAGGAGGTGGAGGATCTGCTGAAACTGCGACAGAAGGTGGATGTGACCGCAGAGCTGGGTTACGTCTTCCAGGCCATAACGCTGACACGACACAGCCTAGAGGGCAGGGTACCCCTCATTGGCTTCTCTGGGGCTCCTGTAAGTGATGTGGCTCCTCCATGAGGCTTTCTTATCTAGGCTTCTCTGCTCTTTCTTCTGAGGTGACACCAGCCATGACACCCCCAGAGCTGTGGCTGCTATAGGAGTGCATACATAGGGGACAGTCAGTGCAGGAGCAGCTGTGCCCCAGGCTCTGGGGTGCTCACAGTTCCTACCTTCAGCACTGTGACTAGCCACTCCTGTCTTCTTCCATCTCCATCACCATCCTCACTTTACTCCTCTTCTTCTCGCAGTGGACCCTCATGTCCTACATGATTGAAGGTGGTGGCTCCACTACAATGGCCAAGGCCAAGAGCTGGCTCTACCGGCACCCCGAGGCAAGCCACCGACTGCTGCGGCTGCTGGCTGATGTTGTCACTGACTACCTGGTGGGGCAGGTGGCTGCTGGAGCGCAGGTGAGTCCTGGGGCATGGGAACAGGACCAGGCAGAAAGGCAGGGACTGGGGCAGGAAGCAGAGACTGTCCAGCTTCTGGGAGCAGGAGGAGGGGCTGAGGTGCAGCTCTCCCATGCCTGTTCTCCTGGCAGGCGCTCCAGCTATTTGAGTCCCATGCAGGGCACCTGGGCCCAGAGCAGTTCCAGGACTTTGCCCTGCCTTACATCCGAGACATCGCCCAGGGTGTCAAGAGCAAGCTGAAGGAGGAGGCACTGCCCCTGGTGCCCATGGTGAGTTGGGGCTGCCTGGATTGACCCTGGCATCTGGGCGCTGCTGGAGATGGCGCAACCCTTGGTACCTGTCTGACCCACAGCAGTTACTGCCCCTCTCCTCCTTCTCCAGATTATCTTTGCAAAGGATGCACACTATGCGCTGCGAGACCTGGCCCATGCTGGTTATGAGGTGGTTGGTCTCGACTGGACTATCCGGCCCCAGGAAGCTCGGTAAGACTGTGGAAAAGCACTCAGGTGCCTGGGCAGTACCTCAGGCCAGGTACCCTCAGTTCTTCCTCTTACCTGAGCCATCCCAGGCTTGGAGATTGCTGGTCCAGCAGTGGGGATAGTTGGGCCCCCATGCTATGTGATGCTCACAGCAAACAGGGTCTGCACTGAGGACTACTAAGTGTGCTGAGGTGGGGGCTGCAGGCACCTGGCTACCCCCAGTCTCTACACCACATGCAACAACTCACCTGCTTCCTCCTTGCTGCAGTGCACAGGTAGGGAAAGATGTCACCCTACAAGGAAACCTAGATCCCTGTGCTCTCTATGCACCCAAGGTGAGCTGTGGCCATTGCTAGCAACTGGGCTAGTTCTAGCCTGTGTTAAAGGCCTTCTGCCTCCGTTTCCCCACCTGCATTGCTGGCTCGTATCCCAGCAGTGCCCCAGGCTGGCTGGGGACTGGTGGGATTGATGAGCTGTTTCCCACTGTGCCCACAGGAGAAGATTGGTGAGCTGGTAAAGAAGATGCTGGAGGGTTTCGGGACTCAACGCTACATTGCCAACCTGGGCCATGGCCTCTACCCTGACATGAGCCCTGAGCACGTGGGTGCCTTTGTGGAGGCTGTGCACGCTCATTCCCGCCACATCAACAAGCACAGCTGAGCCTGGGAGCTTGGGAACAGGACTGGTTTGGGCATGGTCACCTCAAGTAGTGTGTTGTCACAGGGCCGGCTCCAGGCTGGGCTGCAGCATTAAACCAGCACCTTCTCCACAGCAGCCGTGTGGCTCTGCCTGGGGGGTGGGAATTGGACAGCCCTGGAGGAGAGGGGCAGTGATGGCAGCCTGGCAGTGGGGCATGTGAGATCAGGGGGAGCCTCTGAGCCCTGTCCTGCAGGTCAGAATGGGGGAACAAGGATGACAGCAAAGTGGGGGGAATGCCTCTCCCTGCCAGGCTGCACAGTGTTGTGCCAAGGGGTGGCAAGGGAGGGTGTGAACCCAGAGCACAGCAGACATCTCTTGGCACTATGGATGCACTCAGCTCTGCTAGGGGAGAGAAGCTGCCTGAAGCTGGCAGGGTCACAGCTTGGGAGTCACAGGCTCATAATGCACCACTGCCACAGGCTCGGCGTAAGCTATGCCACTGTACTGCTCATGTGGGAATAGGCAACACAGCATTAAACCAGGGCATCATTTAGTGAGTGGGAGACCCATCAGGACTCACCTAGGGGACAGCCAACATGGCAGGAGCCTGCAGACAGTACCACCACCAGCACCCTGCCACACTGAGATCATAGCAGAAGCACCATGGCCCTAGCACTGCCATAATCCTTCAGCTTCCAGATATTCTTTGGGACCATCCCACTTGTCCTGGAGATCTCTTCCTTCCCTGTTTATCTCTTCTGATCCTTGGTCAAAGTCTGCCTGGGGCTCAGCAAACCCTGCAGGAAACAGCAACCCTGCTGCCAGCACCCAAACCCCGAGTTACGATTCCATGCCACCACCTCCCACACTGCAGCACACTCACTGTGGTCCGGGCTGCCTGTAGAACAGATCAAGATGTGGACACCAACACTGCTCTAGCTGGCATGGATGGGGCAGTGTCCCAAGCTGGCCAGGGACTTGCTGACACCCGGGCACCCAGCAAGCGTGGTGACTCTTCCAACTTCAGAGAAAGGCAGTGGAGATACAGGCAGTAACGTTCATCCCTTTTATTATTAAACATCAGATGAAGGTCGCACACACACATACACGCACGCAAAACAAAAAAGTAAAAGAAAAGAAAGGAAAAAAAAAAAGAAAAACAGACTGGTTGAAGACCGCTAGTTTGGTGGCGACACAGACTGAGTACAATTGGTTTCCTGGCCGGAGCGCGGACACAAGTCACTTGCCAAAAAAGTAAAAGTCAAACCAGACAGCAGATATCTAGCCCACGTTCTCTAACTACAAGTCACCATCCAGACCGGCCCTGGCCCCCGCCAGCCCTCCCGACCCGCTGGCAAAGAAATGAACCAAAACCAAAGAGCTGCCAGCCCAGGACTAGAAAGTCTGCCCCTGGCACAGGGTGAAGCCAGGAAGGACCAGGGACTGGCTGCACCACAGAGCTGGGAAGCCAAACAGTGCTTGCCCCTGCTCCCTCCCCAGGAGCCAGCAGCCTTGGTGCCCACCTGCCTGCCCAAGCACCTCGCACCCCTGCGCCCGCGGGAGACGGCGTGTGCGAGGCGATGGGCTCGTGTCCTCCATCCCCAGCATCCATGTGTGTCCGAGCGAGCGTCCCCCGAGCCCCTTCCTTCGCTGTCCTCAAGCGCTGGGCTGCTGCTCCTCCTTCCTTCTGTCCATCCATCTGTCCATCCGTCCATCCATCCCAGGGCTGAGAGTCGAGTGGGCATTCACCTCCCCCCATACCCTTCTCGCTGCCGACAATGCCGTGGGAACCTGAGAAACGTTCTTGTGCCTCCTCCTCTTTTTGTCTGTGGTTTTTGTTTTGTGTGTGGTTTTTTTTTTGTTTTTTTAAATAATAGTTATAATAATAATAATAACAATAATAATAATAGCAATAATAAAAATAATCGCCCCAGCCCATGACAATTTCAAGTATCCCCCAAATAAAAGACAGAATTATAAATAATTATAACTTTACAATTTAATAATTGACACATATACTATAGTATTTACAGTATCATAAATGCTTTTTTTTTTTTCTTTTTTTTGTGTTACTTTTAGTAAGCAATCCCTGAGAACAGTTACTTTAACTTGTTTTATTGAAGTATCTTCACAAATAGAGGAGTTTGCATGTCTCGGGCGGGCGGGAGAAGCGCTCTGCAAAGCCATCGCTTTTGGTGACGCATGAGGTTCGAGTGTCGCAGGTTTCGTTGCTCGCTCTTATTTTTGTTTCCTTTTCCTATTTATTTTGAATTCCCCATGTAAATTTAAAGGTTTTTTACACTTTGCAACCTTCAGATCCCTCCAGCGACCGCTTCCTTCAGGAAAGAGGTATTAGATTTCCAGGTTAGCTTTTGGTATTGGCAAGGGAGGGCAGGGGGCTGAGTGAACCATCCTTTTTCCCCGTGGTTGCCTTTTGGTTTGTGCCCAAGGAATCTCTGGATCTGCTCAGCGTGTGAAATGGTTAAATCCAAGAAAGGAAATAAAACAAACAAACAAACAAACAAAAAAAAACCCAAAAAGACCAGAACAGAGCAGCCTCTGCCAATAGGGGGAAGGTGATCTCTGCTTTCCTTCCTTCTTCTCTCCCAAGTCCCCTTGCTGCAGCCGGACCCTGCCAGTGAGCATGGCAGGGGCCGGGGCTCACCCAAACCGCTCCCGCACAAGCAGCATCAGTTTTTTCTTGCCTTTATAGATTTGTTTGAGATTGTCAATGAACTGGGCAAACTGTATGTGCCCGTCCTGCGCCAGGAGAAAGGTCTCCCTGGCCTTGCTGAGGAACTCGATGAACTCCCCATAGTGCCGTGGGCTGATGTGGGTGAGCCGGGAGTGAGTGGTGTTGATGTAGGCGCTTATCGTCGCGTCCAGCAGCTGCCGCAGCGGGGCTTTGTCGGTGGACATCAGCTTTCCCGAGTTCCTGCGGCCGGGAATGCCAGCCAGCCCTGGGGCCGTCATGGTGCAGCGGCGAAGGATGTCCGAGAGCACTGTGGCACAGTGCACGCTCTTCACCACCAGTGGGATGATGGCCGCCAGCTCGTTTTTGCCTAGAGAGTGGCTCAAGGCGCAGGCCCAGAGCACGTCGTTGATGGCTGGGTGCGTGTCCTGGTTGTAGGCCAGGTTGAGATGCGTCATGGCCAACGAGGCCAGTTTGAACGCCCGGAGCGGGTAGCCCCGGTGCTCCATGTAGCGGGCGATGGTGAAGAGCTGGGTGTAGGTCATGCCAGTGGAGGCAGCGTCGATGACGATCTGATAGGCAGTCTCGAAGGCGATGTGGTCCTTCTCACAGAGGGTCAGGGCAGATAGGGCGCAGTTCTGGGGGTCCTTCATGGCGCACTGCAGGGCCAGGGTGCGGGCACAGCTGGCCAGCTCTTCCCGCTGCGGGTAGTCCAGGCTCAGGCGCAGGATGGTGTTGTGGGACATCACTGTGGCTGCCACAATGCTGGTGGCTTCCGTGGGAGTGAACAGCGAGTACCAGCTCTGCAGGATGCTCACCAGGGCTCTCACCCCTGCAAGGAAACACTGGGGTCACAGCACAGCCCTGGAGCCCGGCTCAGATCACAGAGCTTCTCCCAGCCCAAGGATAAAAGTCATGGCAAAGCCAGCTCACCGCAGTGCTGAGCTGCTGCCTCTAACCCAGCAGGGACAGGGCAGAAAGGGACAGGCAGAGGCTACCCTTCACTGCCATGCTGCAGGGCACAGCAAATACCACTGGCCTGGCCAAGGTCCAGGGACCTATCCCAGCCCCAACATGGCTACTGCTGTGGCCCTATTCCTGCCAGCTCTGAGGTGCACCCAGTTACACAGGGTGCTGAGGCGCTGGCACAGGGTGCCCAGAGAAGCTATGACTGCCCCATCCCTGGCAGTGCTCAAGGCCAGGTTGGATGGGGCTTGAAGCAACCTGCTCTAGTGGAAGGTGTCCCTGCCCGTGGCAGGTGGTTGGAACTGGATGAGCTTTAAGGTCCCTTCCAACCCAAACTGTCCTGCGGTTCTACAAATGGGAGGCCCAAAAGAGCTCAGATGCTATGAATGACCTTAGGGTCCCTCCCACCGTGTGCAGGCTGGGTCCCCCTAGCATGGCAAGGCACTCACCCACTTCAGTCGCACATGTCACCAGCCACCTCACCATCTCCCGCCGCCGCCAGTTGAGGGTAGACAGGGTCATGCGCATCACCTGCAAGACAAATTGAGGGTGACTGGCTGCCCCACAGGGCACACAACACTGTGGTGCTCCCCAAAGATCCCTCTGCCCCGCCTGGCCACCGGCTCCCCAGTGCTGCCTCCCCTCCACCCAAACCTCATTAAGCAGAGGGGACTCCCAGGGCTGAGCTCCCCTGCTCAGGGAGGAATTTACACCTTCCACAGGGGACGCCCTGCTTGGTGGAAGACCATCACCGCTGCAAAAGCATGTGGAGCAGAAGGGCCACCAGCATTCCCAGTGCCAACCCATACCTGGAGCCCCAGCTCCAGCGCCACGTTGAGCAGCGTGGTGTCCGAGTTACTGTCAGCTGGCGTGGCGATCTTGAAAGCATCCTGAGCCAGCTTGAAGATCAGGGAGGAGGAGTGGATGTTCTTCTGGATGGCCTCCAGCACTGTGCGTAGGCGCAGCATGTCCCCTGGGTGCAGGCAAGAACAATCAGATATCTCAGCCTCTCCCCAGCTTCCCCTTGAGCCCCATCTCCTGCCTGCACTGAGGGGTTAAACAACCCCTTCAGCCCCTCTGGACACCCATGCAGAGGGATGCTCAGGGATGCTGGATCAGGCCCTGCAGTCCAACAGCAAAATGAAGTGTCCTCCCCGGAGGTGACACATCTTACAGCACCCATCCTCGCTCAAGAACATCCTCTCCACAGAGAGAACAAACAATCCTGAGTGATCCCAGACACATCCTGGAGCATTAGCAGACATTTCCAGGCACCTGGATGTTCTACTCTGGGTTCAAGTTTGACAGCTGTAAAGCAGGCTCTTCCCAACAAAGGAGGGGTTTGGGGAGATGCCCAGTGCTGGATGGCTGTAGAAAGGTCATTCTTCATTTAGAAACAGTAAAAAGAAGAAGAAAAGCTGTTTGCTGTACCCATACTGTCTTGATCAGTAAGTCCCTTCCCTCTGCAAGGCTAGCAAAGGCTGGGCCAGGGCCACCCAGGTACACTGTGGCTTGGTCCTGGATGTCCAAGGTCAGACACACAGCTCTCACAACTGAGAGAGGCTGAGATACCCCCAAAGAAGGGGGTTCCTGGCACAACACCCAGTGATGCTGTGGGTCTCCTGCTACTGGAGGCCATGGGTACTACAAGGATACGTGATGGCATCGGGAGATGGGGCAAGATCTTGGAAGAGGGGCCCATCAAGGCATATTAGTATCATGATGCTGTATGGGGCCTAGGAAATCCTCCTGTCAGACCCTGTGGGACACAGAGTGCAGAAAGGGACCTTTGGCATGGGTGCAGACCAGAGATACCAACATGCCATATTAGGTCTCTCTGCTTTGTTCCAGGTTTATGTTTCTACTCTCATAGTTCTAAATTGAGCAGATGAACCTTACACAAAGAAAACCAAATAACACACAACAGTGTGAAAGACCGAGTGCTGCAGCTGGGTACACAGAGACATCTTGGGTGGCAAACACCTAAAGATATCTCCTGCCACCCACAGCAGCCACTTGCCTCCCTGTAACAGCTTGAGGAGGCATAGGCAGGAGAGGCCTTGAGGACACAGGGACATGCTGTGGTGGGGGACACCTGGAGAAGCAGATGATGGGAAAAACAGATGCAATCCAACAGCCCTACAGCCCTGGTATAAAAATCTCATTTGCCATTAGGCACTGGAAGGGAGAAGAAACTAAAGGACAAACCAGGTACAAGCTCTCCATCAGGACATCAGCCCTGGAAAAGCAGCAAAGAGGAGAGGTGGAAGGAGAGAAGAAGATGCTAAGGCAGTGAGGTTGGATGTTTAATGAAAAGCCTGTGCTTGCCTTTATCATTATGCCTGGGTAGTGACAAAGGCGGCCTGGGGGACCAGTGAGGAGGTGTTTTACAAGTCTCTTGTGGCTGGGACCAAGCTGTCCTACCCAGCACAGCTGCCCTCATCTCCAGACCTGCCGAAAGCCACACATGGTTTGGTGCACAGGAACGTATTCTCCCTCTTACACCCTGTGTAAGATCATTATTATAGTGTAGAAAGAGACAGAGCAGAGGTAAAAGGATGAGCAGCTTCAAACTGAATCATGGCATGAACCTACAACATGTCTGGCAGGACTAGCTGACCTGGTTGCTAACCATGCTGCAGGACAGGCATGGTCCAGCATCACCCAGGGACAGTACCCAGGATCCACAGCACTGTGGTTGGTACCCCTGCAGGGTTGCCTACATCTTCACAGAACCTCTTGCCCTGGCAGAACATGAGCCTTGGGCCCCTTGGGACAAGAGCCCAGGAGATCCTAGAATCTGGTGGGCTGCTCTGAGGCCGGCTTACTTGCCCTACCTGGGATAGACTGCCAGTGGGACACCGAGCTGGAATCTGACAGTACTCAAGGGAGCAGAAGCAGGAGCTCCCTCTTCTCTCCAGGAAAATCACTTCAATGCTCTTGTGCAGCACTGTCCCATCATCCCTATCCCAGGTTCATGTTCAGATTCAAGGTCCCCACCAACCTTTGGCTGCTGTGAGCATGGTGGAGGCCAACTCGCACTGCTGCGACTCCAGGTGCCCCAGGGTGAACCAGCGTGGGTATCTGCTGGGGACCACCGACACCAAGTGATGGGGGTGAGTCACATCGCCGGACGGGGCTGTGGTCTCCAGCACGGGCAACCTGAAAGGCAACAGGAGAAGGCAACATCAGGCCCCAGGTCAGCCCCAGCATCCCCCCCTTCTCCCCAAGGCGCTGATGAGGTGAGGCAGGGGCTGCATGCAGCAACGCCTTTGAAAGCATCCTGCTGCTGTGCATGTGTGGGGCTCTCGAGGCTGCATGCTCAACACATGGGCACAGGGATCAATCTCAGGCTGACTTGAAAGGAAGAGAATGATCCGTGAAGTGATTTATAAACTTGTAAGGAAAGCACAAGACTTAGAAAAAAAAAAAAAAAACAGAAAGCAAATTCCCTCCTCCCTTCCCAATCCTTTCATGTCAGAGTGCCCGGCACAGCCCCTGCCTTTATCATCTGGTTCTTCTTAAAATGCCCTGTTATGATCAGAAGCAGCAGCAGATTTCCCTAGGGCCTCTGCAGACGGGTTAGGTTACCTGCTCTTGCAGGCGATATCCGAAACCCTGGAAAACCTGGGGGAGAAGGAAGCCCAAGGAAGGGGAGCAGGAGTCTCACATCACCAGCCATGGTGACAAAACCATGTTGGCTCTTAAACCCCTGAATTGGTGCTGGTGTCACTAACTTGATGGGTAGCCAAGGTGTGCAGGAGGGGATCTGTTCCCTCAGACTTGGAGAGCATCCAACTCTGCTGTCCTTGACTGCAGGCTTGAGGTACCCATGGGGCAGCAGAAGCCCAACCTCCCCAGCCCAGGTCAGGGACACCCAAATACAGGGAGTCCTGGCTGTGAGCAGGGGACGGGCTCTAGCAGATGACAAGGGAACAATGTGCACCCCATGGACACTCAGTCCTACTGCTATCTGATGGCCCCAGACACAGTAGAGGCCCTTAGCTACTTGTTAGGTCTGGTTGTCCACCTGAGCAGCTCTTCCCAGGACAGAGGCATTTCCAAATTTCCCTAAGTCTTGGGGAGAGATGGCCCATTTCGTCAAGGAAATGTCACAAGAAAGATGATGCTCTGAGCTGGAACTTGTAATGGTGCTGGAGGAAGAAGGCTGCTCTGGGGTTGATGGTCCTCCAAAAGCATTGACTCATTTGGGAAATTCCAGCCTGTTATAGACCCATCCAGCCCCTGCCAAAAAAATGCAGTACACAGGCTGATGTCTGAGGTGTGTCACACACCAGGAAGGGACATAAGGCAGCTCTTGGCATTGGCTGTGTCCCCAGGTGCAGAGATGAAGCTGGGCTTTAATGGAGAACAGAGTGTGTCTGTGCTCTGTGCCTGCCTCTGTGACATCCTGGAGCCAGAGGCCTATCTGCCTATCTGCCCTGGGATAACAGCCTGTGTGCCTGGGACCTACTCCAGCAGAGGATGGAGCAGCCTGGTGTGAGGGGTTGGGCAGAGGGCTGCACCAGCAGACCTGTGCAAATCCCTATGGATTTGGCTTGCAAACCAGGAATCACCCGAATTGAGAGCAGGAGTCTCTTTGCATTGCTGCTGTGCCCAGGTGGACCTATAAGCTCAAAACCCCAGAGATGGCAAGCCCCAAGTCTTCCTCTACTCCATGCCCGCTCTACAGTTGCAAAGCATCCTGGATTCCCATCAGAGCATAGGAGAGAGGCAAAAAGGGGGGCAGAGACAGAATCAAACATGCACCAACCTCATGGCCCGCAAAGCCAGCTTGTACGCCAGGTCTGCATCGTGGGGCAGCAGGGCAGAGAACAGGTATTTGGCAAAGGTGTGCATGGGGACGCTCTCACGGTGGATGACTTCTCCCAAGCCGCTGAAGGGACCACCTAGGCAGAAGCAGAGCCCATCAGCGATAACTAGCACAGCAGGACCTGTGTCTGGGGTCTGCACCATTCCAAAGCTTTGAGGATCTACTCAGCAGCTCCTTGGTGCATTACCCAAGTGGGATCCAGAGCAAAGAGATGCTCTTTCCTTTTCTAAAAACCTTTTCAGGTCAAAATCCCTCGGAAACCAAGGCCCCATGCTTAGCACCCGACTCCATAGTGCCTCCAAGGTGGTCTTACTCCATGGATGTCAGCAAACCTTTGCTTTGCCAGATGATGGGGCAGAGCAACCATCCTACAGACTCAGCGCCTCACCTACAGAAGCCAGGATGGGGTTAGCCAGGTGTAAACCTTAGTAAGGGCACCCCGGAGGTGTTACCAATACTCAGTTAACACACAGAAGCCATCCAGATGGAGTAAGCCCCCACCTTCCAGCAGCAAGATGCACTGCTTCCGCAGTGTCTGCACCAGCACTGGGTCCAGCTCCAGGTCCTGCAGCCGGGCAATGATCTGCTCCTCATTGCGGCACACCTTGTCCTGGGCGTAAAGACCTTCAGGCATCACTCTCTGCTGCCCCATCCCCATCAGGGCCACCTCTAAGGCCAGGGACAGGTAGGACTCGCCACTGTCTTGGCTGCTGGTCGCAACTGGCACGTGTTGATACACTGGTGGTTTGGAGTCCCCGGCATCTGGAAGAGGGAAAAGAAATGCAGCAGAGTTAGAGAGAAAAACTCAACTTCAGAAGCAAAGACCCACATTTCTCTGCTGCCTGCCTTCAGTCATCCATGATGGATAAAAGCTCCCTGTGGGAGATGCGTGCTTCACCCTTCTTTCTGCTCTCACTGGGAGATACAGAAAACCTGAGATGTGCAACAGGATCTGACACCGGAGCCTTCCGATGGGCCAGCATGCCTTGGGCTAGCTCTGCTAAGCTGCTTTCCTGCTCTGCTTTGGCTGTAAACCCTGGGGCTGGGAAAACTCAGGGCCACTAACTTCTGCTCTCTGCACTGCAGCTCTTGTCCTCACTGCTCCTGCAAAGGCAGAGAGAGGGGAGGCTCAGAGCCCAGGAGTCCTGAGCCCCAGTCCTGCCCCAGGGTCTGTCCCCCAGGCTCAGTTCAGCAGCAGGCACCAGGAAAGAGCCAGGAGGAGTGCTCGGTACCTGAAATTTCAAGGCAGTTTTCCTCTTCTAATCTACAAGCTTCGGTCAGGGTGAGAAAGAGGCAGCCAATGGGGTTCAAAGGGTGGCCTACCCAGCCCTCCAAGTTAGTGATGGTTGTGGCTCCTCGCTGCAGCAGCTCTGCAAAACATGGAACAGAAAGACTGTAAGAGTGATGAATTTAAAGACAGATTCTACACCCACAGGAGTCTCTTGAGACCAGAGAGGCCTTTTCTTATCCCATAGCCTGGACTTAAGGACCTCCAGGGACAACTCTGGCATGGTAGCCCCCAAGGGCAAAGGGCAGCCACCATGCACCCTGCCAGACATCAGAAGGAGCAAGCACCCAACAATAAAACATGCTCCAAATGTCACTTAAGATGCAATGGTTCGTTCTCTGTTCCGGGAGGACACAGGGCACTGCAGAGTCCCAAGATGGAGTTTATAAAGTCAGACTTATGGACTCCTTTGCAATGGTAGCCTCAATGTTTTGAAAACACAAGCAGAAATCTCTCTGGAGATGACAAAGATTCTCAGAGAGTCTCAAACTGGCAAGGATGATCACCAGCAGCACTGCAGTAACTGACCCCAGCTCCCTGCCAACTGCAATTGCAGTAAGAGAAACACTGGGCTTGCCTTCTGGTATAATTTATTCAGCAAATGCAAGGTGGAGGTAGCACAAGTAGACAGTTTTTGCAGCCCTGCAGACAAGCAGCTTCTCTTTAATGCAGGCATCATTTGCCTTTGCAATTCTTATAGTCAAGAAGTCACAGCGACAGTGGGAACAAGAACTCCAGCAGCCTAAAAACAGCACATTGGCCCCTCTGTCCTTAGCGTCCGTGGGTACCAATGCAGTTTGGCTCAAGCAATCAGATGCAGTTTGCCTTTCTAGAGTGTGAGTAATGCCATACAGCACTGCCCAACATCAACCTCTGCTGCTCTGGATGGGGCAGCCCTTCTCTCTGAGGTGGAGGAGACATTTTCAACCAGCCAGGCCTTGTGAGACACTTCTCTCATAGCTCCACTCATACCTTTCTTCTGGTGCTTATATATTTCCAGCTGCCTTTGCTGCTGCAGCCGCAGGGTGTTGATTATGGCAACAGTTAGTCGGAGAGCTTCTCTGGGATAGCCATGGGAGCGCAGGGCATCCACCCGAGCACAGGCGGTCGGGACATGTTCTGCAAGGCAAGGACAAACACAAGGGCACGGCTGAGCCAGAGGAGCACAGAAATTCATAGGATGGTACTGAACCGGGGGCGAAAACCTGACAGCATCAGGCTTCGGGGCATTTTCTTCTTCTGATCTTCCCCAAGCCCTGCTAAACTGCTCCTTGTCTTGAATTCATCCCTTTCTCCCTCCTCCTGGCAGGGATACCTACCAGGAATACTAACAGGACTCCTACCACGTTCAACCCACAGCAGCTACGTCAGTGCCCAAATCCCCACCTCCACAAGCCTTATCTAATGGAAGCATTTCCAACACACTATTGCTGCAATACGACAGCTCCAAACCCAGGTTGTGACAATCCTGCCGCTCACTTCTCCTAGAATCCACATGGCTTATGGTGATTTCTCTCACTGCTGTGCACCCAAACAGTTCTCGGTGTCTCATCCAACCCCTCTCCCAGCTCTCATGGCACAGGTGATGGCTGTGCATCTAGCCCTGCACTGGGGGCACTGCCAGATTTGAGGTGATGTTTCGAACTGCTTCCTTAACACCTCCATGGAGCACGCTCTGCAGACACCCTGTCTCTTCTGCAGCCCTCCTACCTGGTGTATTATTATTAGGAACAGTTGCATGAACCCCCCCAAGACTCAAACTGCTTAGGAATTCATTTGCTCCTGCTGCTCACTGCTCACCTGAAATCTCAAGCAACTGTGGAGCGGATTATGACTGAGTGAGAAATTAGCAGGAGCAGATGACATGACATGCTGCATAACAAGCAGTGAAAATCCCATTTTCTTGCAAAACGTCCTAGCAAGGGTGGGGGTTAGGGAGTGGGGGAAGGCAAACATGAAGATCTAAAATTATGATAAAGGCATAATTTCTATTCCTGGAAGAACTCAGAAAGCTCTGGAAATGCAGACAACCACCCCCACAAATGGGGTTTCCACATCCCAAAGGTCACCCGCAAGAAACACACCAGGAAGACGCTTCAGAACAGACACATCTGTAAAAGAACTTCTTGTTGCTCCCTCTATTCATTTGCTAAACGGATGGAATATTCAGCTTCTTGCTGAATTCATCACTGAAGTTGCTGACAAATCACACTCCTCTCCCAGCACCAAGGCCCTGAAGGGGTGCCAAGAATGCCAGAGCACAGGATCCCAAAATCACAGCAGATACATCAGAGAAATAACACGCACCAACCAACTGGGCCAAAGGGCTCGCCAGAACCCAGATTATGCTAAGGACAGGGCAGCTGGGGCCTCCACATCCCTGCTAGATGGAGTCCACGGGAGCACTAACCTACCACTGCTACCTATGACTGCGCAGGGAGGAAATCTGCTACCTGCAGCTACACAAAACTCTTCCCAGAGGAGAAGTGTCCTCTCCTGCTCCAACTAAGCTAGAGAGGTGTACCACATGTGCCCTTTTTAACTTATCTCCTGACCTTACTAGCAACTTAGCGCCAGCTGCTGCAGAAACCACATCTCTGGATGACTTTAAATATCCTCTCCCCATTTGGCTGGGTGTTGGCAGACCCTGGCTCCTGGAGCTATGACAGTGCAGCGGTTGGTTTTGACCTGCTTCACATCCATACATTCACCTCTTGGGCTCTAGGGATGAGGCATCCACCCTCCTGCAGGCGGGGAGAGGGCTGCATTTCCCATTCTGGGGTCAGTCTGAGGTCTGACAGCTACACCAGGCACGCACATGCCCTTCATCTCCCTTGTTCTCATCCCAGTCATGGAGCTGTCGAGGGTCTGCAGATCTACTCAGGGTCATGACTTTGCAGTAGAGAAGTTGTGTGGCTTGAGGTACATAGACTAAAGGTCTACAACACAGGAGGGTAATGGGTTTAACTGGTCCAGGGTGCCTTAAACTCACACAGGGCTTAATTGTACTCTCTGCTAATTGCCTTTGAAGGAAGACTAAAGACAGAGTGAGAGCAGGGAATAAAAAATCCAGCTGTGCCCTCCAGACAAC
This sequence comes from Forpus xanthops, assembly GCA_032466535.1. NCBI lineage: Eukaryota > Metazoa > Chordata > Aves > Psittaciformes > Psittacidae > Forpus > Forpus xanthops. The sequence goes on along the minus strand of JASSUY010031316.1, from coordinate 85,769 downwards.
TTTCAAGGACTTAATTGTCCAGTCCTGCTGCATGGAAACAGTGAGAGCTTGCATGGGGACAGCTAATGTTGGGAGGATGAAAGAGAACAGGATGAACCTAGTCCAAGCTGCCCAAGGGGAACTCAGACTGCAAAGATGCGGGACTTGCTGTAAGGACTGTGGCTGGGGTCTGGGAAAGCATCAAGTTCTTCTGCTCGCCCTATCCTCAGGGCAAGGGAGGCAATTTCAATCTAGGATGCAGCTAGGGTACCAAAGCTTTTTTTGATGCTTTGGGTGGCTCTTTTCCACTAGCATCTACCCAGCCAGGCCATGCAAGGTTCGGATGCTCACCCAGCCACAGCGGCTGCCCCTGGGAGTTGAAGAGGAGGCTCTCGCCCTCCCGCTGGTAGGAAGGAGACACGTAGAAGTCACTGCTGATGATACGCTGCAAGTGGCTGTCCTGCCAGTGCAGGTCACAGCCCTCGATCGCCCGTGTGAACACAGTTCGTCTGGGCCTGGCCAACGAGTCTGCAAAGAGAAAAGCAATCAGTGCCTTGGTGGGGCAGGGCAGCCTGTTCCTGCCTCCAGACACGACCCCCTGAGCACAGAAGTGTCTTTACAATGAGAACAAAGCCCCACCGGTTCCCACTCCACACACTCCTAGCTGAGCACAGGGGTTCTGGCTCCTGCACTGCGACAGATTGCCTTTAGATACCTCTGCTGCCCATCCCATCTCATGGAGACTGCTGTCCCCTTAAAGACAGCACTGCAAAGTAACTTGACAGAATAGCTGCCTTGAGCAGAGAGGTGCGAAAAGAGGCAGGACTGCCCATCTGTTTGCTTCCCAGTGACAATCCCCAGTCACATACGAGGCTGATGCCTTGAAATATGGCAGTGCCTTCCCACCCCTGCGACACTCAGTGCCAAGAGTCAGGACTGGGCTTCCTCGGCGTTACTGCCTTGCATCACTCTTCTGCTCCAGCACAGGCTCCCAGCTTCACCGAACCACAGCGACCTAGATCAGGCTGGATGGGGCTTTAAGCAACCTGGGCTAGTGGAAGGTGTCCCTGCCCAAGGCAGGGGGTTGAAACTGGATGATCTCTAAGGTCCCTTAAAACCCAAACCACTCTATGGTTCTATGAGGAAATGAAAGGAACCTCGTGAGTGTGTCTCATCTGACTCCTGGCAATGGGGGGAACCATCACCTTCTAATAACCTTTGCAGGCTGTGTGAGAGGGCTGGAAGGGAGATGGCATCACTGTTGCTCTGCAGCACATGCCTGCTCCTCTGCAGAGCTGCTCTGTAACTTCAGTGATGTTTTTGAAGCTATCAAATGCTGGACAAGCATTTCACACTGTCCAGACAGATCAGACAAGCGGTCTGTCAGGAGGAAAAGGCCTGTCTGGAGCAATCCTGCTATTGCTCCAGCCACATCGGATCATGAAGGCCAAACGCAGCCAGCAGGCTGCAAAACTGGAAGCCCTAAAGGAGGTGCAATGATGAATGTTAGGTCCTGAAACCCACAAGACAGGCCAAGTTAAAAGCATTCAAGAGTGAAAAACAAAAGGCACTGCTCAAAGCTGATCCACGGAGGCTGGATAAACACACTCCAGAAACGATGGCAACAAGCAATTAGGCTGAATGCTGCAGGCACCCCAAGGTGGGGAGAAATTAACCAGGTGCTGCTACATAGAGAACCAAGCCTGCTCCCTTTACCAGGAAGGATTTCAGGAATCAGCTGTTCTCCTTCAGCAATAAAAGAGGCTGGCAGCAATCTGCACCAGTATTTGCATACACACAAACATTAACCCCAGGACACCTCCAGGATCCATGCTGCTCTCCATCCTCTGCTTGGAGATGCAGGAGCATAGGGACACAGGGATGTTCCCAGCCCATGCTTTGGAAACTCCCTGCTCCTCTAAATAAAGTGACCTGCTCAGCCCCAGCAACCTGCCCTGAATGCCACAGCAAATCCTTGGTGGAGCTGGGAACAGCGGGGGGAGTCCCAGGGCTGGCACAGGACATGGAGCAAAGCCAGGTTTAATTTAAGCTGTTCCCAAAGGATGCAAGCAGAGAGTCACACAGGGACATGTGCTGGCTGTGGCTGGGGGGGTTTGGCAGGATGGCCAAGCTCCTGAACCCCTGCTGTGGGGCTAATCCCACCCAAGAGAGTGAAGTTTCCTTTGTGGCATGGCTGCCAACCTGTCCTCTTCCCACTTTCACTACCTAACACACCAGAAAGGAATTCCAGCACAGCAGATGGAGGTACAGTAAGAGTAGTAATTTTCAATCAATTTCCATCTTCCTGTTGTGTAAAGTGGACAAGTGGTTAAATTTAAAAGGATCAAATGCTTTGTCAGGAGTTGAAATATTTTGGCACAAACGATCAACCCAATAACTACATTGCTCCGTTTGAGCACTGCACATGAACTGCATTTAACACTCCTGGCTAAGAGCTTATCTACCACCTGAATCACAGCCCATAAGCAAGGCTCAAGGGCTGAGAAAGGGGCTGTGCATCATCTCCAACTCTTCACACCCACGTTACAGCCAGGGCTTCCAAGCTCAGCTCCCCTCCAGCTCAAGGAATGCAAGTCTGCTGTAGAACTGCATACCCAAACCAGACCATAGGGGTCTAAACTCCCCCAAAGGCAAATTGCTTTTAAATGGCCTCCAATTTGATGCTCAAAATAGAGGCAACTTTACCAAGATGCAGCAAATACCCAAACATTTCCAAGGAACATCTTGTACTCCCATAACTCACAGGCACATCACCACAGGTGAATTGAGGTCTCTTGACTTTGGGGTGAGTTTTGACCCAGACCCAACCACTGGCTGCGCTTCCACTCCCTGCCTGAACTCACCTTGGCTGTGACCAGAGCTCTGCGTAAGCGCGTTGGTGATGTTGGGAAGCTCATTACCGTAATTGCCATCTTCCAGGGGACACACATCCATCTCGCCCCACTTGCGCAGCTGCCGGAGCCAGCAGGACTTCTCTTCCAGCTTGCAGTGTGGGTTTAACACCACGCACACCCACAGCGCCCCTAAACAAAGCCAAGGAATCAAGGAGGTGCCACCACTGAACCCACGGGGCAAGGCTCTTCCGCTGCCACCAGAGCCTGCAAGGTTTCTTCAGTGTTCGTAAACTCATTTCAGCATAATGCACAGACCCAGGAGGGGGATTTAGACAGCTCTTAAATACAGTAAAACTCCTCTGTAATGAAGCTAAATTATAATCTCCTGAGATGGGGGACAGTGGGGAGGAGGGAAGGAGAGAGTGGCTGTGTATGAATTTGTGAGTGCTTCTGTCTGCCAGGACAAATCTAGTGTTTGAACTACACATCAAAGCATGCTTAAAAACACTCTGGCAAGCTGCAGAGTCTGTATCTCCAAAGACCAACCTGATTTTGATCCTACCCACGTTCCAAGTGCTTTAAAGCCCGCTCCGAATGCTATTTCATCTGCCATTGTTCTTCAGGCCATTTGCATTCAACTATTTAAAAAGGAGATTTGCTGTATTTTCTTCCTTTTTTTTTTTCCCTCCCCCTTTTTTTATTCCCCACAGCCTGCAGAGGAACCAGCAGAGGAACCTGGAACTTGGCTGATGACATGCAGGCAAGAGCCCTTCAAGGTGTGAGCCCTCCAATCTCGCAAGCAGAGGTGCTCATCAGCAGGACACCCATACTGACACCCCTGTCATGAGACCTCACAGGCCTGATGATGCTGTCTGCTGCGTGACAGGCAAACCCAGGCCCAAGGACATCTGTCGTCATCAAGATCCAACTCATCCTTTCACAAGACAGGGCTGACGTTGGTGCTGTGAACTGAGCCTTGCTGACTCTCCTGGGTCACCCACTGCTCTGAAAAGGGCTGCGACAACCTAAATAAGTACAAAATCACAAACTGGCCTTTAGCTAATTGCATTTCTGCCCAAACCTCCCTGCAAGGTGGCCAGGATACAGCATGATCCCTCCCTTGTGCCTGCCTTGTGGGGTGGGATAGTTGTGCAACGTCTCCAGGGATCCCCCTGGGCTGAGCAGCCTGTGCTGCTCCTCTCTCTGCCCACACCTGGAGCCTGCCACACACACAGAGCAGCCTAGCCTGCCACAGAAACATCCTCTCCTGCTTCTCTTCCATAGGCCCAGCAGAGACCTGGAGCATCTTTCTCCTCCCCACCCAGCCAGCTGCTCTCCCCCACCTCTCCATCACTCCCAGAGCCAATGTTCCCATCCCGAAATGACAGCCAGCAGCAGGACATGACCCGATATGGCTCTGCTGCTGGCGATGGGATTCCTCCATGTGCCCAAATCACCTCCCTCGCTCACTGTTTTGTGAGGCAGCTCCCAGCTGCACAGCCATGAGTTGAGCCAAACAGCTCCAAGCAAGGCTGCAGCTCTGAAACAGGCAGATGTGAGGCAGAACCAGGCTGAGCAGTGATGCCCTCATCCAGCTTCACTCCCTGCTCCTCTGGGTTACAGCTGAGCTTTGGTGGTGCTTTTGGGGTGCATCTCCTGGGGTCCTTTGATGGTTGTGACATGGTGGACATCTTTGGTTCAAATCATTACTAAGGCTCAGAGGCTGTGTTCTAGCTCCTTGGAATGGCTTGACTTGGCAGAAGAGACATCACGGTGTCACAACACAGGTGGTGTCAGCAGCATTGCACCCAGGAACGCAAAAAGCAACCATAGGCACTGAAGACCAGCAAATACACAAAGCAGCCCTTTCACGGTCCAGCTCCATCCACCTCTCAGCTCTGCTGCTTCCAGGAAACCCCACTGAAATCCTTTCTGATGAACAAGGAGGAATGAGACTTCTGAGCTGCAATGTCAGTGATTAATGCATGTACAAGAGAAGGCCCATCTTTTTTAGGGGCTTTCAGGGCCCATTCTTCCCACTGCAGGTCTATGTCGCACTGCAGGCTCCAGACACAGCATCTTTGACAAAATTAGGTTGTAGCCCCAGAAAATGAGCCTTCCTTATGGCTGTGGTTACTGTCCCTCAGCCGAGCAGTGGGTGCCTGCTCACTGCCACCCTGAGGGCATAAACCTGCCACCCGCAGGAATCGGATGCTCCCGCTGGATTTTTGGCTCCCACAGCTCAGCTGAAGTATGATCCTTGGAAGCCGCATGACTTTGCAGCCTATTCCTGAGAGCCCTTTGAGGCATACCTTGCTTGTCAAAATGCTGCACCCCTGGGCTCTCCTGCAGATGGGAAGCTGTGGCGAGGAGGCAGGGACGAGGAGGCAGGAGAGATTTGCATCTGTCTTGGCCACAACTGTTATTTGAGAGACAGAAAAGAGGGGTTTTCTGAGCCCTATGGTCAAGTGATATCAGCTGACAGCACAAGTGACTCCTGTCCTGAGCCAGAACCCCAGGCCGGGTCAGACTGTGTCTGTCCACATGCTGCAGAAAGCTTCATCTGAACTTTCCAATGGCAGGAGGTTAAGCACGGAACAAAGCGGCAGATCACGATTAAGCTAAGCCTCTAAACAAAAATGCTTTTTGATGACGGGGCTGGGTGCAGGGACAAGGGGGGTGGGGGGGTCGGAGCCTTCCCAGCCCAGCAGTGCCGGCTGCCAGCCCCGGAGAGGCCAGGCACTCCTGATCCTGCGCCCGAGTTTCCAAACCATCAAAGAAAGTCTCCTGTTTCCCACAGGGTCGCTCCCCAGCTTAATCTGCTGAAATTCCCCACTGTAAACAAGTGGCCGAGATAAATAAACCCGTCTCCGGGCAGATTAGGGTCAGCCTGCACTTCAGATGGGTTTTCGTCTATTTTCTGTAATTAGGCTTTAATCGTAAGTACTAATGCACCAGGGCAAATGCTCCCACGCCGCAGAGCTCTCCATCCAGCAGGTCTTTCCTTTGGCTCCCCAGCAGACAGGGCAGTAGATGCTCAGTTGGCAGCACAAGCACAAGCAAACGATGCCATTTTTATTGATTTAATTCTTTTTTTTTCTGCCATTTAAAACTCTGAAATCCTGCAAAATCCTTTACATTTTCCCCAGCATAAATCCACAATCTTCTTTAGGGCTGATCTTCTTCCAATCCCACGCAAGTCTGTGATGCAGCCTTTGCTAAAATCGATGATTAATTATTAAACACGTGCCCAAAATCATTTCTGTGAGGCCCATTTTTCTCTTCCATGTGGCAGGGGAACACGGGCTGTGCCGGGGCTTCCCACAGCAGCTAGCAACAGGCCCCTAATCCCTCCCCTTGGCAGCAGCAGTAATGCTGGGTAGCTTTGGCATCTGCAGCCCACAGGCGGTTGGACAATATTCCTTCACTGCCCCACGTGCCCCAGCTACTGTTATCCATCTGGTGATGGCTTGGGACATCTCTCTGCGTTGCAATGAACACCCCAACTCACTGCAGGTCTGGTCCCTCTGTGCCTCCATCAAGTCAAAGGGGGTGATTCTGCCCCTCTGCTCTGATGAGACCACACCTGGAGTACTTCATCCAACTCTGCAGTCATCAGTATAGGAAAGACAGGGATCTGTTGGAGAGGGTCCAGAGGAAGCTACAAAAATGATCAGAGGAATGGAGCACCTCTCCTATGAGGAAAGGCTGAGAGAGAATTGGGGTCGTTCAGCCTGGAGAAATGAAGAACCTGGGGAGAGCTTATTGCAGCCTTTCAGTTCTTAAAGGGGGCCTGTAAGAAAGATGGGGAGACACTTTTTAGCAGGGTCTGTTGCAATACGATGAGAGTGATGGTTTTAAACTAAAAGAGGAGATTCAGGCTGGACAAGGAAGAAATTCCTTACAGTGAGGGTGGTAAAACACTGGCACAGGCTGCCCAGAGAGGGGGTGGATGCCCATCCCTGGAAATGTTCAAGTCCAGGCTGGATGTGGTTCTGGGCAACCTGACCTCGTTGAAGCTGCTCCTGCTCATTGCAAGGGGGGGTGGACTAGATGACCTTTGAATATCCCTTCCAACCCAAACTATTCTATGATTCAGAGGGATGGTCTGCACCTGCAGCAAATGCTGCCCAAGGCTAAATCCAAAAGGCTTCTGTATAATGGGGGGAATCATCCCTACTTTTGAGTATAGTCCATGCACATCATGCCCTGGAGCTGCTTCCTGGACTACAACCATGTCCTCTGCGGTGGATTCTCTTCAGCATGGAGATGCCCACACCCTCCTGCATGACTTTCCTATGCCAGGCGAGCTGCTTGCTCTGACGTGCATTGGCTGGCACCATGCTTCACCTGCTGTCACACTGATCCAGGCTTGGTAGGGCCCTGACGTTCCTTGGCCACCTTGCCATCTGCTGACAGGGACATGCTGTCACCTCCTCCCACTCTGTCAACCAAAACTACACACATCAACATAGTCCCTGCACGGCTGAGACTGAAACCCAACCACTCCTGTGCGCAGGGAGGGAGGGCTCTCGGCTTGGATGGTGGGTTTGAAACCTGACCAAATAATCTGAGCGAATTGTTTCCTGTGTCCAGGCCTGCCCTGACACCCATCCATCCACATTTCACCAACGTGCTTGTTTTCTTCCATGTGGAAAGTCTGGTTTGGTGGATTTGGCCATGTCTTCAGGATTCTTGCATATCCAAACATCTAGCTGCAGCATTCCAAAATCCTGGAAATATCTTCTTGGCAAGCAAGCACAAATGAGCTCTCCAGAGCTGGTATGGTTATTTCCATCCAGAGAACTTCACACAGAAGCAGGACAGCCCATCCCTGCCCAGCCCTTGTCTGCATTGTTTGGCCAGGCTCTCCAGTCTCATAGCCATGTCTGCGTTCATTGGACACTTGGTTGGATGGTTTGGGATCCCACCTGCAGTTTCAGCTGCTCAAGACCCTGGACTACCTTCATACTTCTTCCAGCTCTGCAACATCCTTTTGGTCCCAGCCCATAAGCCCTGGTCTTTACATAGCAGCTCCTACCAGCAGGCAGCACAGAAGCTCGAATTCACTATGGCACAAGTCATAGCCATGACAAGATGTATTAGCCCAAGTTAGCAGAACTGCTGGGTTAACCCCACCACACAACCAACCTCCCTGGGCTCACATCATCTAAATGTTTCGTTCTAATGATATTATACTGTCAGCCAGCTGAGCCAGTGTCTAAGGTGCTTAGGTAGAATTACCCAGAACTGCACTTCCCTTCAAGCCAGGCCTGTGTTGGCCATCCTACCCCCTTACCCTGGAAACATGCACCAGAGCAGGCAGAAATCTGTTAGATTGGATGAGACTTGAGAACCTGCCTTTCCTCCTCCAGGAACAGCACTTCCAAGTCCAGGCTACACCCAGCCTTTGGAGCTCACCAGCTCCTCTGTCCTCCCTTGCCAAGTCTTCAGGACAGCATCCCAAACAGCAGGCTGCTGCAAGTATGGGACAAGCCATGTTTTACACACAGATGATGATCCTTGACCCCTCTGCAAGAGAGAGGCTGGTTTAAGGTGTTGAACTGTGTAGTTTGAACCTGATCCAGCTGTCCCACAATTACTTCCTCAGCAGGAACAGAGTAAGCTCCTGCCATCTCTAAGGGCCTCTGCCCTCCTCAAAAGGAGCCTCAAGGCCTCTGGGATGATGTCTGCTGGCCCAGCAGCCCTGGCAATCCTGCTGCTGCTCTCTGAAAGGTGGTGACCCTTACCCAGCTCATCCCAGAGCTGCCGGCACTTCTCTGTTATGCCTGTTCCCTGCTGCCTCCAGAGGGAGAGCCGAGGATCAGCCATGAACTGCTCCGTTATCAATGTCAGCATCCTGGCCCCGTTGGAGTCCCTCATGCGCAGCATCTCCCGGACCTGGAACGGACAGAGTGAAAGTCTTTTGTGAGACAAACCATGATCTCTCAGAGGTGTTTAAGACATCGTCACATGGCTGACAACCCACAGTTCCCTCAGAAAGAAGGTCCAAACTGTCAATATATACATATATGAATAATCATAGAATCACAGAATGGTTTGGGTTGGAAAGGACCTTAAGATCATCTAGTTCCAAGTACAGTCATACATTATAATACTCATGCAATGGCTGTGACGTGGCTGGCTGGAATTCAGCTGCATAGCAGCCACAGCATAGGCTGTGAAGAGGACCAAGCAATCAAGAAAATGAAAACAAGGCCCTTCTGCAAAGAGAGGGAAGAGCCTGCAGGCTGGTGCCACCTCTGTGTGGTCTCGGGCTGGACTTCCCTCCACCATACTGATGGGGAGCTGGGGAAAAGCCCTTCCTCGCACAGGGATCACAGCAAGCCCATGGTTAGGGAGGAAAGGACCTGCCAGGAGAGCGGGTGAGACAACCCAGGCCTGACCCAGAGCCTGGATTACAACCGCCTGCTCCGTGACTAGGCGAGAAGGCACTGGAGCAGAGATTCCCAGCTGTGACGGGCGCCCTGCCAGGGCAGCCAGCGAGCTGCCGGCTACGTGACACACCGAGTGGAGAGGGGAGAGAGCAGCGGGCTCCTCCTCACCTTGGCAAACATGGAGCTGAGCTGCTTCCCCGAGCCGTAGTACCCTCCCTGAGATAGGAACAGCTTCACCTGCTCTCGGACTTGTTCCTCATCCAAGTGCCAGCAGTTTTCGTCGTCAATGCTGGCCCCAGCAGTGGGGTCGGGAGCGCCTGGGGGCGTGGGGAGGGAGGAGAAAAGAGACAAATGTGTTTAGAGCAGCAGTCCCACCAGTAAGAAGTGGACCTACCTCTATTATATATGGACCCACCTCTATCTTATCAGCTGAGGTGTGGGAAAACCAACCAGGTTCCCAGGCAGTGAGCCCCAGCTGGCAGCATCATGCTCTCCTTCCACAGCTCAGCCATCAGGAAGGATCCTGACCACAGGGTTAATGCCAGCTCTTCTCCCTCTGCACCCCACGTGAAGTAAGGCTGAGGTGTGCAGGTCAAAGCCCCAGGGGTGCAGGCAATGCAGCTGCAGTGCCCAGAGTGCTCCCTGACTCCAGGGATAGCCCAAGGGGCATCTCCTGCTTCACATCGTTGGTTTGTTTAAGCATCAGTAAAGCTCCAATTCCCGCAAGCCCTTCCCCACATTAGGAACAAGCTAACAAGGGCACCACTGCACTGGGGCTCCAGAGCTCTGGGTTAAACACCTCGTCCTGCCCCCCATTTGCTTCAGGACAGCAGACACATCCCTGTGCATCAGTGTACCTGTCTGGGAGAGACCCTCTGCTGGAAAGAGCAAAGGATCAATAATCCTTCAAAGAGCAAACTGTAACCAGAGCAGGGCCTTTGGCAGACACACACTTGTGTTCAGAGCCTGCATTTCATCTTCCAGGGAACAAAAAAAAAGCAGAGAAAACCCCACAAGTGCTTTAAACAACAGCTTGAATCCATCTCCCCTCGCCTTGCCCCTTTCAATTCTCATTTCCACTCCTGAGCTCTGCCCTACTTCCCAGCATTGCCCCAGCTTCTCGGGCTCACAGGGCTGGCAGAAGCACAGATCCAGCAAGCAGCCAGGAGTGCAAAAGGGAACAGAAGCTCAGCTTTTTGGCTCCCTGCTTTTGTCCTGCTCTGCAGGAACTCCTCAGGAAAAAACAGTGCCAAGGAGGGACTGATATCACTGGAGGATGCTCCGCTCCACTTCGGTTTGCTTCTCTCATCTCCTTCTTGAGAGAGGAAGGGGGTTAGCACAGGAAAAGCAAGGTGCTGCACAGACAGTCAAGGGATGCTGTAGCTGACACATTCCCAATTAAATCTTAATGATGTCTTCCCCATTCAATGGGGATCTGGTTGGGGAGCAGACACTGCTTTCATCTGGAGAAAGTTCTGGATGCTGTGCACACCCCAGCTCCCTGCAACCAGGAGCTCAAACGCAATTCATGGAATCAAACTCCGGGATGCCTGCTCAGCAGGCCAACTGTCTCTTCTTGGCTCATAAGTGAGAGGACATCAACCCGAGGGGTTTTGCTCCTCCAGCAAAAGCCGAGAATGCTCCTGATCCGCTAAGATACAGCTATTTGTATGTAATGTCCTTTACAAAACTCCTTTAATTTCTGCTAACAGTCACTGCCCAGGAGCGGTTCCAGCAAGCTCTAGGCACAGCCTGCACCGTGCTGAAGGGACAGGATGCTGCTCCTCCCTCCACAGAATAATTTATAGGCAACACAACCACATAATTAGGATAGGAGCTGAGGCAGCAGAAAGGAAATCACAGCTCCTGGAGGAGCACAAGGGCTTTCACCTTACAGCCCCACACACGCTCTGATCCTGCTCCCCTGGTGCTGGTGGCCAAGCCACAAGGGACCACAATGTCAGGGACAGCCCATCCTGGTCATCTCAGCTTTTCTGTGCCTTTTCCTTCCCTCCTCCAACCCCATCCTTATCTCACAGATAAAGAGCAGACAAGCCAGTGATTATCCCCTATCAGGAACCAATGACTAATCTGTCTACCATGAGTGCTTATCTGGCCACATCGCTGAGGTATCCCAGACGATCACACTCTTAGTATCCTCCTTCCCACCATCCTGCCCATCATTCCCAGCTGCAGCTATCCAGACCAGCCAAATCATCTTTGCTGCCTCTATAGGGACACCTGCCTGCATCTATAATGACCAGGACAGTGTGGATGCCTGGGGTGACACATCCCACTGAAGCTCAGCTCATCCTTAGTCCCTCATGGAGGCGGATGTGACACATAAAGGTGTCGGAGTTAGGAGGATGCAAAATGCGGCTGCGTTTCTCTGGGGTTCCCAGGGCTACCCTCAGCGCTCGCCACTCACACATAGCATGAGTGATGGAAAGCCCAAGCAGCAAGGAAAGAAGCGTGCAGCTAAATAAAACCTCCTCATCCCACGCAACACATTGAGCACTTCACACGTTGGGGTTCGGGCAGCAGCCAAATTAGCAACACGCCTCCAAATAAAACCTAAATTTGCTTGTAAATGCATTTTGCTCTCCTATAAGAGATTCAGGGAGAGGGTTGCAATAGCAGATTCCCACACGTGCAACACAACCCAGCAGATAACGGATTGCCCAATTACACCAGGGAGCTGGATAAACATTTAAGAGCAAACAACGGGATTTGTGCTGGGTTTAAATATTAATGGCAGGATTTGTCCACTTCCCCTTGCCAATGTTCACACCGTGGGGGCTTCGGCAGCAGCATGCCGTGATGCAGCCGATGAGTGATTCCATGTCTCAGCTCCAAAGGAGCAGGGAACGGCATGTAAAACAGCCCGGTGCCTGCGTAACACATTTCTTATATAGCGGCATTCGTGCTCCAAAGAGCCCTGTTTCAGATGTGTTGGATCTTGGTCCTGCCGGATTCAGATTTAAGGAAACACCATTGCACATCTTGAGTGGAAAGAGTGTTTCACCAGCCCGTTTACATTGGCTGTAGAAACAGAGATAAAAATGCAATCCATCACACTCCAAGCAGGCCTCCCCCTCGCTGTGGGCTTGGGATTTAACTGTTTGACAGCCAAGCCAGACTTCTCCGGCCAAATACAAAGACTGAGAAATAAGGACTGGAAAAAGCTACAAAATAGAGAACAGAATGAAGCCAGGCATGGAAAATTCAATGCTTTGCTTAGAAATTAGCTGCCTGCCATGAAGAAAGCATAAATGAGCTCCTGGACTGGAAAGCAGCAGGTTTCCAGGGCTGAGGAGGTGGTGGGATCTCATGGGCCATGCCAAGGCATTGGCGCATCCTGAACGCTAGGTCCTAAAACCAAGAAGGGGGAAGATACATATGCCAGGCTGCATGGGAAACGCTCCCAGAGCATCTCACATGGAGCAGGAATGGTGACACAAAGGAAAAAGGGTAATTATCTGAATTATCTAAAAGCAATCCAGGGATGCAGGTGGCCACCTTGGCATCTCCCTCACAGTCATCCTGGCTGACTGTGCCCAGCACGCATTGGTTGCTCAGTATGTGGCCATGCTGGTCCCATGGGTGCTGGTGTTGGGGAGGGCTCTGCCAGCTGGTTGAGCCACAGTCCCCGGAGCAGGGCTGGCCATCGTGGTGGCAGTTCACAAGGGCCATCTCATGACTGCACGTGGTGGTGCTGCCGAACGCCTCCAGGCTGCCTCTTTGGTGTCCAGAGAGAAAACAGACATGAAGGAACAGCTTCGGGCAGGGGGTGAGAAGGACATGAGCAAATAAACAGCAGAAAACCTCAGAGAGAAAATAACCAGGCACCAGAAAGGAAATGAACTCTAACAACAAGGGATTAAAAATAGCAGCAAAGCCAGGAGTCAAGCTCCGCCAAGGCTCCTGGTTCGTTTTCAAGGGGAGGCAGGTTGGATGGAGCCTCCAGGGCAGCCTGAAGAGTCACACCTATCTCACAGCTGTGGGGCAAATGAAGCCAGACCAGCTCAAGGCACGATGGCCAGGAGTTCTCTGGCCCAGCTGACACCAGTGCTGGGTCCAGCTTGTCAAGCTGGAAGCCAACTTGTCAAGCATTGCACATATGGTCTGGGGTAATTCAGTAACCCCAACAGCTCTGCAAGACAAGGGGGAAGAGCTGCCAACTGAGACTTCATTTCCGGCACTCAGGTGCGTTATTTTGCCTTACATCCACATCACCTCAGCAACCAGGAACAGGAATCCCCCAGAGACCTGACCTTCTCCTTATCCCCAGTGGGCAGGCAGAACTTCAAACAGATTTACTGGTGCTGCCCTCCAGATGCTGCCGTGGGATGATCTCAAAGTTAAAGACTGCCTGAGGACACCTCAAACATTAGCCTGGCACAGTGTGACAGGATAAGCAGGCAGGGACTTTCCACACAGCAACTTGCTGTGCATAAGAACAAGATGGACCAACAAGTGAAGGACAGTATTAGCCCAGGAACTGAAGGAAGGGCTTAAGGTGGTCAAGAATACACCTGGGATAACAGTGAAAAGATGAGGCAGAGGGCTCCTTAAGGCTTTTGCATAAGCAGATCTGGGTTTCCCATAATAAATCCTGAGCAGCCATTCCCACCAAGAGTCCTCTCCTCCATGGAAGTTCTAAGGAAGGTCCTGCAGGACCACAGAGGCCCCTTGGTGATTCACACTCCTCAGAGGGAGCTGCTCTTGCACTGCAAAACAGCAGAGGTTTTGTGGCTCTTCCCACTTCTGGCTGAGAAGAGTACCCCAAGCCTTTTGATAGCATCAGCTGAGTGTCACAGACACTGTGTGACCCACTGGCATTTCCGTGGGGCAGACAGGCTGCCCTGACCACATCTCCTGGGCTGAGGGCAGCAGGTCTCCCTGTCGTGCTGCTCAAGCAGGGCGAGTTACCAAGCTGCAAACACTAGGGCTGCCAAATCCTCTTGTTCCTTACCTATGGAAGGAAGGGACAGACTGCAGAGGATACACAAAGGACACCTCTAAGTCCCAAATCTTCTGGGCCCACAGGAGCTCCTCCTCCTGTCTTTAACCTTCTAATTAAAGATTTTAATGACCACTGTTTCTAGCCCTGCAGTGGTTTCCATCAGCCTCCTCTCCTTCCCTGGCCACAGACTGCTTCTGCCCTCAGGAATAATCCAACATTTGCCTCCAAAGTCCCAACACATCCCAATCACAGGCTCAAACAATGTTTCTGAGCCAGCAGCTTTCTTCTGCACGCCCCACCCTGATCCCATCTTCCTCTTAAATCCAAACCATTCCCTATAACCTGTGCCACAACACAAAAGGAGGTGAATGCAACCTCCCAAGTTTGCTGGAGGGCTTGGACCCTGAGCACTCACTGCTAACGGGTGTTGGATACACACAGTGAGAGCAGGAAACCCAGCACTGCTATCAGGACTCATTGGCGCTTATGAGTTCCGCCTCCTCCACACTGCTTGCTTTTGGCCCCCAACTTCCCCTCTCTGCCTACAATTCCCATTCCAGCTCTTTTTCACAGCCTTGTCCTGTCCAATATCTCCTGGCCCTCTCTGCAACACTTTACAGTACCAAAGCAACCACTCTGCTCCTCGTTTGCACCTCAGAAAGAGACACTCTTCCCATGTTTCATGGTGGCAGAGTACGGAACCACTCTAGTGGCAAAGCTGCACTTACCCCCAGCACATCCCACCATGGACTTTCTCATCCTGCATTTCCCCAGGGCCAGGTTGTCCCCAGGCAAACCAACAGGAACCCTGAGCTGATGCTCTCAGAAGAGTGGAGGAAGCAGGGTACCACGGTGTCTACCAAGGGATGCTCCTCACTCCATTGGTGGCCCGGCTGTTGGATCCAACCTCTCGATGCACGTCCCCATCACTGAGGGCCAAGCAGCCATGAGTCACAGTGCAATGGCAGCCTGGTTCCGTGCTGCACAGTCATGCCTCTGGCTTTGTCCCCAAGTAAGAACACACTCAGGGAGGGGACACAGCAGCACTGAAACCCACCCTGGTGTCCTCACTCCAGCTGCCGCTTCAGACGGAGGTTGTCAGACACATGAGATGCTCCTGCTGTGAGCACGCTGCCCTTTGCAGCCAGCTATGAGAGCAGAAATGTGACCCACTTAAGCAGGCAGAGGTCAAGTGTGGAGCAGAGCGGCAGGCACACCTAGAGCGCTCCGCTCGGATTGAATCCTTCGAGAACACGCGAGCGCCTTGGCTGCGCTCCAGGGCTCCATCATTACTGGATAGTTTGCATTTCCTTCTAGGAAGGCAGCCGGGAAGATCGGCATGCGGCGCGCAGCCCGCGGCTACAGACTCCTGCAAGGAACAAAGCTCTGACGCCCCGAGACGAGCGTGCCAGACAATGGCCTGTGATTTTCTTTGCCGTTCAGGCTCGGCAGGGGGAGAAGGAGCAGCCTTGAAAAGCCTTATTTTACACAACCAGACAATCTCCTTGCACAAGGGGCATTCCCCAGCCAGCCTGGAGCGTTCCCAAGGTGCGGAATCAGCTCCTTTGTCACATGCGCTCACCATCGACATGGAAGCAGCAGCTCTTTGGGTGACTAAAGGCAGGTGGGGAAGACGCGATGCTGAAGTTCTACAGACCTCTCCTCAGAAGAAATAGGGGGAAAACCTAAAGGATTTCTGGAGATGCTGTTCTTGCTCCAAGGGGTAATAACCTCAAGGTGTCCAATGCAACAGTGGGTTATTGTTTGGGCTGCAGAGGCTGGCCAGCCAAAATTCACTTTGACTTTAAGTTAAAACAAAGGTGTGACCCCAAGGGTCTGAACTAGATGCAGACAAGAAACACGCATGTAAATCCATAAAGCTCTACGCAAAGTGTACCTTGAAGAATTTCCAATCCCAGGATCAGCAACGCTGCATGCACCACAACTGGGAAGGGCAACATGGGGGAAAAATCTGGATCCCTTCCAATGGGAACCCCAAAACTGCTCTCAGATATGCAGCCCCACACACTTGGGGCTTACTCCTCACCCTGAGATCATTGCTCAAGTAGCTCTGTGATGTAGTTGCACTGCAGCTGTGCTTCATCGTCAGGACAAGGAGGGTAAAGCTTAAACCACTGTTCAGGTTTGAGAGGCAAAGTCCTGGAAACATCACTCTGAACCTGAATACGCAAGGTTTTAAGCCTTCCTTTTCACAGGGTGCAACATCTATGATTCTTAGATCATCTTAAGATCCTTTCATCATCCTAAGGCTGATCTGGATCCTCCCCCAGGATGAAACGAGGCTGTTGTCCTGCTTGCAGAAGCATTTACTGACTTGTGCCCCCCACCAGGCAGCCACACGGGTGTGGGATAGGTGCTACCTTCTGCTGGGTAAGTCAACAGCGTCTCTGTCAGCTCAAAACCACACACTGGAGGGTGTGAATTTGCAGGAGTGTGACGGGACAGAGGATTTTTGCTGTGTTTGTTAAAGCCACTCGCAAAAACAAGAGGCAGGTATTGAACTGGAGCCAACATCTGTATCTTCGTAAGACTCAATTGCCAGCCTTTTGCTGACTCCAGAGCAATAAATATTCAGAGCCTTAAGGGCTTTTCTTCAATCTGCTTAGGAGAAAGCAGCCTCAAACAATGGCCAAGGAGGGATCTTGCCCAACCTCAGCTTCAGTGGATCAGCTCAGGGAGGGAACAGACCTCACCAGATTCTCGCAGTACCACAACTCCTCATTCTTTCTTAATGACAAAACATGAGGAACCGCCCCCAAAAGCCAGTCATTTAGAGCACAACCACACAGGCAGCAGATGTGGGCCAGTGGAGGAGACAAAAGCCTCTCACAAGGTAGGGGCAGGAACTACCAGATAGAGGGAGGGGAAAATATCTAAGATCAGAGCTGCCATCACCCCTGTGGTGGACGCGGACCCTTGGCCTCACCTCTACATGTGGATTCAACCAGTTCAGATCCTATTTTAGGCTGCATATGGGACTTTTCATCTTCAGAGCACTTAAGAGGCATGTGTTAATCCTCACAATGCCCTGCCTTGGCAGATAAGTGTTTCTTATCTCCGTTCCACAGCTGGTGGGACAGGCGCAGTAGGGAGCCGCTCATTGTTGAAGACCCTGGGCAACCTCAGCTCCTGGGCTCCTTGAAAGACACAGCCAGAGTGCCCGGTTTGAGCTGATGAAGGAAGCCCCAGGGAGCCTGGGACACCTCCTGGACCATTGGGCAACTGCTGCAGGTCTGGGATGGGCACCATCCCCCAGCCAGTGCTTTCCAGGGGAAGAAATCTTTCAAACACAAAGCCCCAGCACACATCTCTGCCACCTTTGTACAGTAGGTCAGGACAGTGGCACTCATTTATTATGGACAAATTAATGCCTATGGAGATTAAAGCTTTATCTACTGCCAGCTCAGCCGCATCCGACACATGCAGGGCTGGTCTGACATCGTGTCCCTATGCACTGCAAGAGCGACATACGCACTGCACCTCCAGCACCATATCCTTCTGTGCTGGACACTAAATGCGTCTCTTTCCTCCACCCTTGGCTTCTCCATCCTACTCTGAGCTGTCTTGCGCACCACTGGCCTGTTTGCTCTGCCTTTTCTTGCCTGTTGAAGCCAGTGTTTAACAGATAAACACAAAGAACAGAGGGCAAAACAGAGATTCATGGCCAACATCAATGTGGTCGCAGCACCCATACATTAACATCAGTTTGACACTGCCACCTCTGTGCAGCAACAGACAAACATGGCAAAACAAAGGTCACCACTGTTGGCGTTAAACCGCCGCCCCAGTCCCAAACACAGAGCGAATCAGTGCTGAGCCACCCAAGGAGGAAGGAGGAATTACCATGCACTTGGTTGATCTCCGAGTTGGACGACAGGATCTCATCAGCCAACTTCTGGGCAGTGGGCAGCACCTCAGTGTGATGTGCCGTGATCAAATACTGAACAAACTTCTGGAGCTGGTCCCTATTCATCTGGAAAAGGGTCTCTGAGATGGGAAGACGGAGTTTGACCTGGTCCGGCTTGCGGATCCTGTACAGTGAAAGTGCCACGACATGGGCACAGTAAAAAATGTCCTTGTTCCCGCAGCCACATGTCACTGAGGTGATTTTGCAGCGGTCGAAGCTGATGGCCACCTTGTAGGTCACCTCTGGTTCTGTTGCAGTCGCTGGCTCTGTTACTGTCCCGCTGAGGTGGAAGCCTAGAGAGGGAAAGGAGAAGAGGAAAGGGCCACATCAGCTCCCCTCTGAGCATGACCACCCATGCAAACTCTGGAAGGAGATCAAGGCCAGTCAAGGCTGCTCATGCATCCCTGTGTCAAGGAGCACACCACCCAACACATACACATATAAACCATCCTGGTGGCTTACACCCAGCAACACCCAGCCCGTGTATGAGCACACTTCTGCACCAACGCACAGATGCAGCCAGACTCCTCGGTGAGTTTATTTAACAGCCAAACCCCAGGGGGAAGAGCAAAGCTGCTCAGTTCCCATTTGTTTAAGAGTCTCTCAGACTGTTTCTCTCCTGGGATTTATCTTCATCCATGCCTCCCTCTCACTCAATTTGCAACTCACGTGAGTGAGGGCTGGCAGAAAAAGGCCAGGTTTTCTTTTCTTTGATGAGGCAGACAAAAAACACCACAAATTAAATGCAACCCAACTCCAACTTCAGCCCCTCAACCAGGTAGAGCGTTCCAGGGCATGGCCACAGCACTGAGCTCTTCTAGGCAGCAGGAACAGGAGCAATGTGCAGCCCAAAATATGGGCTGTGGGGAAAACTGTTTGTTCCTTGAGCTCCATAATATTTGCTGCTCCCATGGGAGCTTTCCCTGAAATACTGCTGCCAGGGAGCCAACTGCCTGTTGGTGTGATCCATGCTTTGGGCTGCAGGGACAGCCCAAGTCGCTCACACAAATGTATGGTGCTCCTGACAGCACCCACTGTGCCATGAGGGGGTGCAGCACCCTCGGACACAAGCCACAAGAAGTCCCAACATATTTCAAACGTGTTAGAAGCACGAAACAGGCTTGTAAGGACTTCTGGATCCAAGGAAAGTGAATGAGGGATGAGGTCAATGAGAAAAGACTGGATGCCCCTTACCCTCAATCTGAAAGCCTGGGGAGCCCTTCCCAGGAGCCAGCTGCGGAGTAGGTCCAACACAAACACTTTGCACTTGCCCATTACCTGGAAAAGGGGCGTTTTTGCTTCCCCCATCCATCTGCCTTGGTCCTCAGAGGAGAACAAGGCTGCGCCAGGAGGTTCATTAACACAGTCAATGCCACCCTATGCCCCCACAGCAGAACCTGGCGTGGTACCCAGGCCCTGGCACTCCACTCTGCTCATCCCAGCCCTCCTCCCCAAAGAGGATGCTCACTTTTCCCTGCCATTGCAACCTTATTAAGCCCATGTTTACGCAGAAGTCCCTGCAGAGCCTGCCATCCCCCCTGAGAAGGCGTCAGACAGCTGAGAGCCCTACAATTAGCAAAAGAAAAGGAGAAGGGGGGTGGGTGTGAAGATTAAAATACATTAACTGCATCAAACCCTTGTGCGTTTGCCAGCTCTCACAAAAGCTTTCCGAGACAAATTTTACCAGAGGTTTTTAATAAATGGCATCAAAACTAGCTATTCGCTGCCAGTCTCTTTAAAGCCACGCCAAAAACCACATTCAAATCTGATTAAGCATCAAGGAGGTCTGGTTTTACTCTAGTGCAGGGCAGGGGGAAAGCAGACCTGTCCTGCTGTCATCACCCAAAACCTACCCCACATGGATGGCGGAGCAGGAGGGAAGGGATGGACAACCCTGCGCTACCCTCTTGCTCGCACATTGCCAGGAGTGGAAGTGCAGCTATGGAGATGCTGGGCTCAGCGCCGCAGGAGCAGCACAGCCAGGGGCTGACAGGCACCCCCCTTCCACACAGGTTCATGCCCCAGCAGCCAAACTATATAAATCCTGAGGATAAACTCCAAAGTGTTTATGTTTTACCACTTCTCTGGTCTGCAATGCTTGGCAGGCGGCTCCGACTCACTGCCAGCTTCTCCCCAGTTTACTTTCTGAGCAAGTTAAAAGGATTGGAAACCACATTCCTGCACAAGAATGTATGTATATATGCATACGGACACCCATAGGCACATACGCACATATACATAAAACTCTCTAAGACAAATTACTAGCTATAAACATTGCCTTGAACCACTTACTTTAGCACGATCATGGGCCAGACCCCACTTGGGGCTAACTGGTATATGGCTGGAGGAACTCACTTAACCAAATGACCTGTTTTGGATAGGTCTAACTCTGAAAATACATGAACTGTGGTCTGAAACCAGTCCCCAAAGAGAGATTTGCCCAGATACTTCCTAGGCTGCTGCTCTAAAGGCACCCTAAAATCTGTGCACCCCATCTGGTGTGAGAACCTGTCCTCACAACTCATAGCCAGTGTCCACGCATCACACAGGACCACTCAGTGTGTCAGCAACTGCCAAGCTCATCTGGCACTTGAGCCCTAAGTCAAGTGTTGGTTTAGATCTTAGCCATGATGGCAGCAGGTCTATTTAAGATAAACTAGGAGCTCTATACAAAACATTTATCAAAAGCTTAGTCAGAAATTAAACATGGTGAGAGGGGGAAAGAGAGAGAAGCTGGTGGGAACAGACGAGTTGTTTGGGAATATTTACTTTAATGGGAGGTCAGTCTGCAGCTACCCTGCTGCGCTCCACTCTGCAGCAAAGCCTGCACTCCAGCACCCATGGGCTCTGGGCACGCCAGCTCAGCAGTGATGGGTATCGCTACCCCAGAGAAGAGTGGTGGTTAAAAGGTAGGTTATGGTGTGGTTACTCCATCATCCATCGAAGCACCCACTCCTGGTCCATACAAAACTGATGCTACAGTCACTAGGAGGCTACAGGTCACATTGGAGAATACACTGTAAAAGCTGTCACTGTACCCTCCTCTCCATTCCTCCTGCATCCCAGAAGCACAGGGCACAGGTGATACCAGCACTCCAGCAAACAGAAACACAGCCCTGGCTGCAGACATGGGATCTGCATAGCACCGACAGCAAAAAACATACTCCTCCATGTCCCCCCTGCATGTTTCAATTTAAGATGTTCCCACAGCAGAATGCTTATCTAGGACTTCATCTCCTGCTCCTTAACATAAGCTAACTTGGTGTTTGATTTGCTGCCAGCAAAGTGACAGTGCCAGGGCTTGAAAACCATGGAAAAGAAATAATTAAATACCATCCTTGTAACTACAGACTAATTACGCCCCATCGGAGCCTAGCTTTGTCCCAAGAACGACATCGTCTCCTCCCTGCCCCAGAACAGCCTCCCCTACTTTTACCACAGATGCTTCCCAGTGGATGCTTCTTGGATCCAGGCTGCAAAAGGGGCTGAGTTTTCATATCTGCCCCAGAAAAGAGCACAGGAAGGTGCAATTAATGTTCACGGGCACACAGGGCACAATGAGCGCACTTGTTTTCTAATCCCACTTATCCATCAAATGGGGGGAAAACACTGGAGCAAGTGATGTCCTGCATTAGTGCCACAGGACATCATGCCTCTGATTTGAACTAAAATAGACCGCAGAAATGTCTTTTCTCTCTAAACTTTCTCAACTACAGGAACTTTGCACACTCCCCCAGTTCTGTAAGAGCAGGCAGAATCTTCCAGCTGGGCATTTTTAACCCAGATACCCACCAGCCAGCCATCAGGACAAAATAAATACTAGTGTCCAGCAGCCCCAACCCAGCACCAGACCAGCTGTGGATGCCCCTAGTCTCAAGTCCTCCAGCAATCCCTTCAAGTTAAAGTCTGGATGGAGGCAGACCACAGGCAGGACTTTAAACCCCAGAAACAATCAAACCCCATGGGTAATCCCTTCCGTTCCTATGTCTGTGTCACTGACAGCCCTTCAACAGCCGCAAGCAGCAGGAGGGAGAGGAGGACCCCACAACCACACCAGCCAGGAACTTGAGAGCTCAGCTCTGCTCCCTCTGGCAGTTGCTGCTCACAGCCATCCCCCGGATTTCACACCACAGCCCGGGAAGAAGTCACAGTTGTCATTCGCAAAATTTTGCCACTTGGAAAAATGAGCTCGCTCTTCCCAGGCGCAGCACTCGCTTGCCTTTCATGGGATGCTAACGCAATCCTGGCAGGGAGGCAGCCTTCACACGACAGCAGCCATCACTAGGACCTAACCCTGGACCAGCATAGAACAGCTGAGGCTGCTGCACTGCACAAGAGGATGGGGACCAGTAACACACAGGGAACGTGAGGAGCACTTCGTGTCACTGTGGCTCCTCTGCAGGCTTTTCTCAGCATTTCTGTAAACCCTAAAGCAGGGCAAGGAGCAGCTCTGCAGAGTGAAGCATGCCACCACATCCACCCCCATGAGCAAGGACTGCTGGTGGATGTAGCCACATGCCGTGCAAAGAAAACTCACCCACACATCTGGCTGCCAAAACCCTCAAGTGACCTCCTAGTAACTGAGGCTGATGTTTTGGACAGCCTCTGTTAGAAGCAATGTGATGGGAAGTCCATCCACACAGCTTCCTGAAGGCACCAGGCGTATCCTCCTGCATCCTGGCCAGGGAGGGGGGGCTGCAGCAGACAGCAGCTCGGCTCCTCAGCGCTCCTGTGCTCCCAAGACCCCAGCTCTCACCAGACTAACCCCATTTCAGATCTGTGTTTGGGAAGCTTTGCCTTCAGGCAGGCAGGCAGGAGCTCTGCAAAACCAAACAGGAACAAATACACAGATATTTATGGGGCACAGCAGACGCAGATGAGGTAAACTAAAGTTCTCACTCAGCCCAAGTCGTATACACGAGGTTAACATGACCCAAATATATCTCTTTTTTTTTAACTTCCAAACCACAGCGGAAAGGTATTTTAAACTAAAGCGATTCCAAGCTCTTTAGTGATTAAGCAGACTGCAGCTCCATCTCCTAGTGGAAAAACCATTTGTTTTTCCACTGTGTGAAAGCCGTAACTAGCAATGAATAATAATTGCTGCACCATGTGTTATTTTTAAGCCATTCTCAGTCACATTTCCGTGCCTCGAAACAGAGCCTTTCTGAACGTGAACTTAAAATTGGTCAATATTGTAATGTAGACAACACCCATGGGAGGAAGGTGTCGGTGTGCTCATGCGGTGGGAAGCTGAGGTTAGTAACATCCCCCAAAGCTTTCCAGCTTCTAGATCAATTCCTCCAGCCGGCTGATGCTGACAATTGCTCAGTCCCTGACCTTGCAGTTGGAAAGGAGATGGGCTCATGAACTCATTTGCACATGACAATGCTCCAGCAAAGTGAATCATCTGCCTCCGATAGTAACGGAGAGTACGGTGCACCCCAGCCCTCTCGGGCTCCATTCAACCAGCTCAGGGCTGGCCTTTTGTGCTGCCAGTGCAAGAAAGACTCCGCTGAAGATGTGTGCAATTAAACCCACTTTTCTTGTTGCTCTTTTGATTCAGAGCGGCTCAATGAGAGGCACCCTAGGCAGGTGTTGTCACACACAGATAAAATGTGCCTTTTCAGTGTGCTGGCAGACAAAAAGAAAGAGGGTAAGGCTGAATCAATTGCCATTTCTTCCTTGCAAAATAGGGAATCCAGGCTTCCAGCAAGTCGATGAGCGGAGCTGCTATGAATTTACATCCTCCCTCCTCCCCAAAGCAATTTCTTTTTGTGACCACAGGCAAAGGTGTTGCTGTTGAACGAGACCTTGGCAGGGATGAAGGCAGCGATGGCTGGCCAGGAGGATGCTGCCCCAGCAGAACACTGCTGTGATTCTATTGTACCCTTTCCCCCCACAGCCCTCCTCCCTGGTCTGCACCATGCTCCTGTGCTTGCTCGGTCATTGCCACCCTCGAAAAGCACCTCTGGCTTTGCAGAGTTAACAAAGACCATTAATAGCCCCCAAAGACCATTAACAGCCCCCGTGAAGGAGCTGTGCCCACAGCTAAGCTGACACTGAAGGAGCTGTAACAAAGGGATACGGTTGAGTAGGAAAGGATGCTCCATGCCTGCCAAGAGTCCCCACACATACCTACAGCCCCAGACACCAACTACTACAGGTTTAAGAGAAATATTTTCTCTCTGGGTAGGCCAGGGAAGAAGCATGAGCTGCAGCTGTGAAAGAGGAGATGCAAGTGGGGCTGTTTGTGCTTGAGGGAGCAGTAAGCTCCTCTGAGCAGCTGAGTAAGCTGGAGGGACGCTCTCTCTGCCATCTGCTCTGATCCCACAACACCTCCTGCAAATGAAGAGTCAATCCACTGGTTTCTATCCCTGTTAACCTCTAATCAGCCAAGAGCACCAGCCTCTGTCTCGCTCTTTATCCGAGCCTGCTAATGCGTGAAGCGCACCGCGCTTCCCATCTGCTCCAGCACTACTAGAGTTAAATGACAAAGCCGTTTCCCTGTCCCGAGCATTCACTTACACAGATGCCCTTGTATTAACTCAATTTCCCAGCGATTTCCATTATTACCCTTACGAGATTTCTGGTGTTTGTTTTTCGAGGAGCCTGAAATGGAGGGGTTCTTTTCACCTCCCCCTACTCAGCTCAGGAGGTGGCTGGATCAAGGCCAAATGAGTAGCCCGGATCTGTGACATTCCCAAAAAATATTCCCCATTTTCCCCCCAGCCCAGAGGGCTCTTTGTTGCCCATCCAAACCTGAAGAGCTGAGGGGGTTTGTGTCTTTGTTGCCATCCCCAAAGCCAAGGCCGCCCTTTCCACCATCACCTTCCATATCCTTCCGCCAGCAAATGGGTTTTTATCTACCCAGATGTGCAACCCTTGCTCCAAAGATGTAAGGTTTGGGGGAAGAAGTAAAAATATAACCAGTTTTAAAGCTCAGACTGATTTCCACTGCTAAGGCACAGCCATGCAAGCTGAATTCCTCTGCTAGCAGTTCAGATTAACACAAACCAACCCAAACGCCGTTTCTGCAGCATCATACGCAACAGAAAGGGCTTGAAGAGCGAATGAGTTCACCGCATCTTTGCTGGCATGTGTTGCCCACGTAATAACTGGTGGCAAAATGCTGTCAAGTCTCTGCTTTATATTGCTACAGTATATTTTATGGTAAGCTTGAATATAAAGAGCCTTCTTAACACCATAGAAAATTAGAAAGACAAGGATGCGCAATGCATTTTTTGGTAGCAGTGAACACACCATCTCTACATCAAGGGAGAAAAGGCAACACATCCCTGCGACCATTCCAAAAACATCCTCCTCTCTCTGTTCGTGAGCAGCTGTATCTGGACAAGGAGCAACATGGTTCCTTGTTACAGGTCAGGTGTTTGCTCTTAGCAGATGCAGGGTTGTTTTCAAGCATGAAAGAAAATATCCATGGAGAGGAAATTCACTTTTCCTGCAGTTTCCGGGCTCGTGCATCCCATCAGGGGAGGCTGCCATAGAGCAGACCCAGCCCCGTGCTGTCACCACCCCAGCTGCCGCAAGGAAACCAATGGGAGATGCCAAAACTCACACATGAGGATGAGCGTCTTCCAACTTCGATGGAGCCACCCAGATTTCCAACAGTTGAGAAGCTGGCTTCTAGTACATAAAAGGGTTTTAATAAGGAAATGCCTCTTATCCCTGCATGCAAGTGTCACCACAATGGGATCACTGATCTTCACAGCAGCTGAAAGACAGCAGAACAGAGCTGTTCCCACCATCACCTTTTTCATGTGGCAACTCACATAACAACTTAGCCCTACAAAACTAGTCCTGACCCTACAAGCAATATGCCTCCCATGCTATAACCCTTACCCCATTGTTCCTGGCTTAAAGGCTCATTCCTGGGTGCCCTTTGGTCACCCAGAGCCACAGACATCCTTCTCTCTCTATGTATCTGCTCCCCTTGCTGACCTGGTTTTCCAAGATGTTGCCTCTGTTCTACATAGGCAGCTTTTTCCAGCTCTTAGCCTCAGTCTGAGGAGCAGCTTTGGATTTTGTCTCCAAATACACAAACTGCATTCAACACATATTTTGCAACTTAGAACCGCCTCCAGAGCAGGCTACCTCCAAACCGAACCCCAACTCAGTCTACTGGTATGGAAAATCAAAAGCTGAGAGCCTCCTGCCTTGTTTGCTTCCCACATTTTGGCTTTGCACAGGACAGGACCAGCAGCCGGCTTAACAAGGACCAGAATCAAACCAGGGCATCACACAACAATGGAGGGAAGCAGGACGCCACCCTGATCCTCTCTGAGACACCAGATCTTAAAATAGCAGCTCCACAATTTATAGGGAAGTTATTAGTTATAATTTTCCTGGCCCTCAGAAGCCTTCCGAGGGAATGAGGCAGCCTAGATTCAGTACAAAAATCTGCTCCAAATTCTTCCCCAAAAAGGACGTATTTTACACTAAGAATAGCTCTTTTTTTTTTAAGGGAGGATAAAGCCTGACTTTCTAAGTTATTGGCAATGTTGTTAAATGAATATTATATTTTAACAGCATCTCAACAGCGTTTGTGGCCATGGCCTCAGCAACAGATTTGCTGAAAAGGTCAATTAACTTCATTCTAAAAACCTTGCCTTTAACAAAAGGGCTCTGCATTGAAACTGCTCCCCCAAAGTTGAAACATCACTGAGATGACACTGTTTTGCCATTCTCACTCTCCATCCCCATTTGGGAGTTGGACACAGACCCCAGGCACCAGGACAATCCCCTTCTCCCGCCAACTTTTACAGTCCCCATTTATCATAAACCCGAAAATATATATATATATGTTCTTCTTTTTTAATATTGAATTTCATTAAGGATACCACAGCCAAACATTTTTTATATTGTAGAAATATACTTCAAAGGCTTAGCTCACTTCAGTAGCTTCACAGAAACTTAGTGGTTTCCTTCCCCCTCCCAGCCCCTAAACCACTAAAGCTTACATTTTGGAGCTTATTAGGGCAGCTCCACATAGGGAAATTAACTACTCATTGCAGAATAAATTATTCAGCAATTGGTATCCCAGATCAGCCCCCTCTATGGACATTTCAGTCCAGAATCACTCTGGGAAACTTTGTGAGTGTATTAACTTCCTGAAGGTAATTCCAGGACAGGGAGTCAATCAAATAACTGCTGCACGCCAGCAGCTGGGCTGGTCACTCAGATATCCCAGAAGAGGATGGGAGGGATGGTGTCAAGCTTGGGAATGTTGATGCTGAAATTCAACATCCAGCAAAAACTGAGTTGAAGGAAAGGCATGAACCTTGATTTTATGTGGAAAAAGCTTTTTTTCCCACACCTTTCTTTCAACCCATAAACTGCAAAGTGAGAGGAACCATCTAGTTAGAGGCTGGATAACTGCATCATGAGGTGCAACATCTGCCTCACGAGGCTGGGGAAAGCAAATGGTTCCTGTTCCTGGGATATCTGCACAGAGCTGGGAATGGGTAAGCTACATGGCGAGCTCCATGAGGTCCACACTTTGGAGGGGGGGACACTTGTGGCCATTTTGTGTTTCCTGCATCTCCATCTTGACTCTGTGCTCCTCCCGTAAGAGTCCTGCCCACACATCACGGTCCCCCTTCCCTGCTGGTGCCTCACAGGAGGGATGCCAGCACTTACATGTACCACTGGGAGACTGCAAGGCTTTAATCCATCGTATGTGTGAAGTGTGTTGAGGGTATTTGAGAAGCACCAGCTCCAACAGTGGAGAGACCTGAAGAGCATCCAAGTGTACTGCAGCAGCTCCCAAGCCCAACTCGACCTGCTGGTGGATGAGTTCTCGGCTTCTTCCACAAGAACCAGGCTTTTGTTGGGTGTCCTTCAGTCCCACTAAACTATACAGCACACAAAGAATTACTTTGATAACTAGAGTCATCTCCACGGAGCCCAAAGCAGCTGGACTCCTTGCCATCTCCTGGGCATGGCCATTGACCCAAACCCCACAAATGGTATCACAAAAGGGATCCTCAATAACACCATCACCACCACCCACAAAGCTCAACATACTTCAAAGGCAAGCAAGGCAGCACGTTCAGGCACTATAGGGTAAATCAAAGAGGGACAAAACCGACCTAAGTGAGGCAACCACATATAAGTTCTCAGTTGCCAGTATGTGCTCTCTGGTGAGAGCCCTCAGCAAACTTGAGGTCACAGCTGACGAGCAGCCGATCGCCCAATTCTGCATGACGAAAACCCTCTGCAGAACAGTCGTCATGCTTTAAGTAACACTTAAACCCCCCTTTTGATCACATTAGTTTTCACATGACCCTTCTGAGAAGTCAGGAAGGCAGCAGGAGGTCTGCGGAACACAGACCTCCCCAGCAGCCCTCCTTGCTTGAAAGGAAGGCAGTTGGGAGGCAGATGCCTGACAAAGATGCTGTGCTCTCCTGCATCAGCAGTTTTCATCATCTTTAGCACACAGGCATTTCATGAGAAGCAGATTCCCACACAGTGATCTTAAGCCCCTCAGCACCACCTTTTCTTCTTCCGGACATGCATTGTCCCCACTATCTCCTAGTCACACATCACCAACCTCTGCTGTAGCAAGGAGTCTGCAACCGGAAAGCTGCCCCAGTGGATCCACCACATAGGAGAAAACATAACCCCTCCTGTTTTTCAAGCTCAAGATGACTCCACGGCTTTGCTGCTGTCAGAAGGGCCACAAAAGCTGACACCCAGGGAGGCATCAGCCATTGCTTTGCTGTGTCGGGAGCGGGGTTTGGGCTGCCTCTGTGAAACTCATGTTTCCGATTAAAAACTTCACAGATTTTTTTGTTCTGGAAAAACATTGTTATTCAATCCACAGCATAGACTGCAGGCTCCTCCGTTTGCTTTTGGTGCAGCGCAAACATCTGAAATGACACTGCGTAATGACAAGATCTGTCATCGGGATGGCTGGGGCTACAGTAGAAAGAAAAACAAGGGAGCAATCCATTCCTTCTCCCTGGAATTCATCACAATTAAAACA
The DNA here is from genome assembly GCA_032466535.1 of Forpus xanthops. Classification (NCBI taxonomy): domain Eukaryota; kingdom Metazoa; phylum Chordata; class Aves; order Psittaciformes; family Psittacidae; genus Forpus; species Forpus xanthops. Next base: position 56,635 of record JASSUY010031316.1, on the reverse strand, counting down.
AAAGGAAACCTATATTGCGCAGTTAACACTAAATACACAGGACTGAAGGGAAAGGGGGAAAGTGTGATGTAAGACATTCAGTGGCAGTTTTCTCCCATTATGTGGCATAATGCTCTGGTGGTGGATGGAGAGTCTCCAGTTCCTCTATCCACAGACCTATTTCAGTCAATGAAGGGGAAGGGTGAAAGGGAAAAGACGAAAGGGAGGAAAAAGGAGGAAAAGGAAAGGGAGGAAAAAGAAAAGGAGGAAAAGGAAAAGCAGGAAACGGAGGATAAGGAGGAGAAGGAGGAAGAGGCTGCAATACCCCAGCTATCTGCTAGCTGGCTGAAATGCAACTTGAAAGCCTCACTGGAGTGAAATCCCACCCCTGCAGCTCCTGGTTTGCCTGGATCCTTGTGGAACAAGCCAGGCAGGGCTCCCTGGCACTGGACTCCATGCACGCATGAGGGTTATCAGCAGATTTATCTCAATTTGGAATTGGAAGCAACCAAAAATGCAGTGAGCTCAGCATAACGGGTCAGAAACAAAGCAAAACCAGATGAGGACAGGGAAGTTGACTCCCCTCTTCCCTTTGAAAAGGGAAGCTGGTAATTTGAGAGAGAGCAGTTTAAACCCACAATCTCAGCAAAGGGTTTTAAGAATTGCCCTAATTAGATCATAACCTAAGTATTACACAGTGTTCCCACTTAGAGACTGGAAAGAAGTGGGAGGAAATCTTCCCCTGCCCCTTCAAAGAAGGTCCACAGACACCTCTGGAAAAGGGAGAGCAGCCGCACACTGTGGGTGACATGTCCTGGCTTCAGGGAGGGGGTCTCTCTCCCACATTCCAGCTGGGAATCTTCCCCAGGAGTGGCACCCACTGCCTTCCCCTCCCTGTGCTGAGCCAGGAGCAGGGTCTGTCTTCACCTAGCCAGGAAACCGAGGCAGCAGGGTCTGGCAGCAGATGTGAGTGCTGTGGGACAGTTGGCTGGGAAGCACTGAACAAGGGATGCAAGGAGCTCACACCTCTGTCACTGCCTCCACAGGTAGGAAACCTCGAGGCATCAAGTATCCTCACACTCAGGTTTTGCAAATGAGGAACAGCCAGGAAATAAAAGAGGCCATTTTCTCCTCCAGGATTTGACATCTCAGCATCTGCTTGACTCCTGCAAGCTCCCACCAGGATGCCGACCCACAGTGCATGACGATGAACAACATCCATCAAACCACTTGTGGTGGAAAAGCCCCAAGCTGCAGAGTCACTATCCCAGGCACTTTGAGAAGATGCAAGGATGAGTTGTAAACCACACAGAAAGGTGCAGAAACAAAACTCAGGTTTCTTTCCAAAGCTCCTGATGTTTTAAGCAGATCTGACTGTTCCTGTCATGGCTGACACCTTAGGTTTAGTTGTTTGGTGGTAGCATCACCCTGATGCACACACCGCCAGCCCCACCGTCATCTCCACATTCCCACAGAAGGGGGTATGTACGATGCTCATGGCCAGGCCACCTCCAAACTTAACACAGCACTACCTTGGATGAATGTCTGAAGGAAGCAGCTTCTGGCATATAAAAAGAAACCTGCCAGGCATCACACATTCAATTACAATGCTTCTCTGGAAAAGCAATGTGGGGATTGCCCAGGGAAGATGTCTTTGTTCAGTTGTGCTGGGTTTCAGACTTACCCAGAGCTAAAGGAGATGGGAGTGCCAAAGCTCCCAGCAAGACCAGCTTAATTCCCCCATAGCCCTTGCTTGGGTACCTATCTGCAAGACTTTACACCCCATGTACATGCACACACAGAATGGTCATATTTTACCGGCTCTGACATGGATGTGCCTGTCTCAACAGTGAACAGTCCCTGCAACAACACACACTCCAAATTAAAACGACTGCAACCTTTAGCAGCCTCTCGCTCTAAAGAGCAATTGCCATTACTTATTAATTTGCTTCCTCAAGATAAACAAGAAATTTATTAAAATCTGAACTAGGAAAGGAGCACACGGGGCAGCAGAGGGACAGGAGGTTGCCACTTGTCTGTAAAGAAGTAAATACTTCTACATTGGATTACACTTTCCACTTGCTGTTTTCCCTAGGAGCCAATTTCACTCTGTGGGTTTCCTCTGCAGGAGATGGAAATCCCACAGGCAGGTTGAGGGCTCAGCCATTTTTGAGGGGAAGAAGCACCAAATTTGGGACCTAACAGGTGAAGTGTAAATAAAACCAATAATTTTGTAATAACAGCCAAGTGCATCTTAGTGATGAACTACAGGCTGCTGTCACGGATCACGACCCTGATATCTTGCAGAGATATTGTATTCCAAAATCAATTCAGTTCCTTGTTTAGAAAAACGACTCCATTAAACCTAGAGACAAATTCATCATAGATAGAGGGACCAACACTTCTCAGGAGAGCTGAAAGCAGAGTCTCTCTCCATCCAGCCAACAAGCAGGTGATGCTTGCAGGTGGAATTGGAGGCATGAAACTCTTCAGTACAATTTCCTGCATCATCTACAGTGAGAAGAAGTGGTTGGAAGGATGATGAGAAGCAGAGTTCTCATCACACTCACAATGTACCTTTACAAAGGCAAACTGTCATTTGTTAGATCTTCCACCCATGCAACAACCATTCCAATAACCTTGCCCTCACACGTCTCCCACTATTTCTCCAGTCATAGGAGAGGATTAAAAGTGGCTGCCATCAGCACAATGCAAGTTATCAGTTGCATCGCCACATCAGGCTGAAGTAGAAGCAAATTACAGAGAACCACAGAATGGTTTGGGCTGGAAGGGACCTTAAGAACATCCAGTTCCAACCCCCCTGCCACAGGGACACCTTCTGCTAGACCAGGTTGCTTCAAGCCCCATCCAACCTGGCCTTGAACACTGCCAGGGATGGGGCAGCCACAAGTTCCTTGAGCAACCTGTTCCAGTGCTACCCTGTTTGTGGGAAATCAGGAGATAATCAGCACACCTAAAATACAAGTGGTGAGCTCACAGTCAGGGCTTCGGTCCTGGTGGTTTACTAAAAATCAACCTGATTTTTAAGTGAGCAACACTGAGTAACAGCACTGAGGAAACCTCCAGGGCAGTCGCAACCACTCCACGCTGTGAGACTTCTAGGATGCTGCAAAGCCCTTATTCATCAGCCTTCTCCTTAACAAAGGTATGAAAACCCATGCTAGCATTCTCACCATCTGGTAATATGTGAAGGTTTGATAGATCTGCGCCACCAAGAGAAGCTGGTGGATCTGGCAATGAGGCTGAAGTGTGTTGTGGGAGACATCACCAGACCCATAAGTCTGAGTAAACTAAACTAAAAAGAAATGAAAACTAAACCCATTGTTACATCAATCCCATCACAGGCTCTGTTAAGCTCAGCCAGTCTCAATCGTTGTACCCTTCTCCTACAGTCCCATGGACCACAGGGTCTGCCCTAGGCACACCTTTGTAACTCCCATGCCTAACACTAGGGAAGTGCTATCACAGCTCAACACTCCTGGAAGATGCAATGATCACTGACCATTGACATTTCCAGGCTCTCCAACAGTGAGTTGACAGCCAAAACAGTACAGTGGAAGCTGGTACAAGCAGCAAAAGCCAATGCTGGCCAGCCCAGCCTCTTCCTACCCTTCACTTTCCAGTCCATCATTTGCCCAGCCTGCATTCTGCTCCTCCTCACCCAGAACAGGCTGTGGGCATCACTCAGACTCCAAGGCAGATACTGCTGAACCCAGCTACTGCCATTGAAGACACCAATTAAACTCACCATGTAATTTTTGCCCACCTGCATCTGTGTCGATTGGATATTCAAGCTGACACTTTCGCATGTTCGTTCTGTCTGAAGCCAACTGATCAACGTGCCTCAGATACAGGAGATCTCTTTTTAACACTCCAAAGCTAAGGAAAAAAATCCCCTCCCGTGAAAGGACAACGCTGGGTCAGAGAAGTTTCATTAGTCCTTAACCATGCAAAGTTGGAAGCTCGTCCTGTTGAATTCTAATACTCTAACTCTGTTAAACATTAACTGTATAAATAATCAAATACTTCACATGACAGAGCCATACTTCCAATCTGGGGCCAATAACCCAGAGGGTAATGAAGGGTGTAGTCTTCTGGGCTGAAGGATTTCCAGCGCTCTCTAAAGAGCAGAACAAAGACAGCCCCTTCCCCCTCGGCTGCCTTCAAAGCAAAAGCTTTGATTCACTCGGCAAGACCACATCAAGCCCGAGCGCAGGCATGCAAACGGTATGTGTCTCATCACCCCCCTCTGCTCCAGAGACACACGTGAAGCCACCAGCCATTGTGTGGTCTCAGCTCTGTCAAACAACCAGCGTTCCCTCCTAAAACACCCACCTCCTTCCCATCCCTGCTGGCTGGGAGCCTCTGAGCATCCCTCTCGCCTTTGCTCTGTACCGCCGGGGAGGTGGTATGGCAGCAACCCACCCAGCCCATATCAGTACCAGACATGGACCCTTCTATCAAAGTCTCTCAGTGCTTCTCCAAGATGAGCATTTTCCTGGCGAACAACACTTGAGTAAGATGGGAGCTCCAGTTCTCCAAACGCCTGTGGTCTTTCACATGGCTCACAGTGGGCAACTGCCTGGCACCTCTGAGATGAAGCTCTCATCCTCTTCAGGCTTTGGTTTCCCTGGCTGCAAAGCTGGGATAATGCCCCTTTTGGGCCTCACAGGGGTATTTTAAGGAGCAGGCTGAAGTTTGGCTCGTTAGGAATGACTGGTGCAGTTGGAAAACACTGCGGAAAGATCCACAGAGGAAAAAAGCCTGTTTGAAAGAAGATAAAAAATGAAAAGCTGCATTAAAAATATATAAATCTGATGCTGACCAGCTTCCTCTTCCAAGGCCAAGCTAAGGAAACATTCTGGAACATGTAATAACCTGATGTCCAGGACTTCCCCAGTTCAGATTGATGCTCTCCCTTTTAATGCTGACTGAAAAGCTTCAAGTGAAATTTGACAATCAAAGCAGCAGGAGCCAAAAGAAGAAACATTTGACCTGCAGCCCTGCCTAAAACTGCGCTTTCAGTATGGCTGACTTCAGAAAATCAGTATTGGCTTTGCCAGAACCCAGGAGAGCAATCCTGCATTAATTATCACTCTCGCTCTGCAGACAGGCATACAGAAAATAACAACTGCAAGGCTTGTTCCGAACAGGGGACCCAGCACCAGGTCTCAGCACAAATATTTTCCCCTTCAAGTGTTATTCAACCATCCAGCTCCTGAAGAAAGCCCTTGATGGCACCTACACTGCAAGGTAAAGCATGGACTCACCATGTCCGCACTGGTAACTGCGGCTTCAGCACACAGCTCCAGAGCTGTGCAAGAAGTGACCCAAGGTCAAGCAGGGGAGGTACTGCCCAGTTTCTTGCTACAGTGAACATAAAGCTCCTCTGGAAGGGTCACAAAGTCTTCTGGGACATTTGCTGGCACACCAGCCCATGCTCGGCAGCACCTCGCTCCTGCAGCCAGCCCATACAGATGAGAGGGCAAGTGGATCTGACCAAAGGGTGGGCTCACTTCCCAGGAAGGGCAGTCACACCAAGACTTGCATCCTCAGAGGAGTCAGCAGGACTCCTCCCTATCCACTGCATGGATGAGAAAAGACCCATCTCCATCACCACACACCTAGCTGCATGGTTGAGCACTGTGGCATACGGTCCATCATGCCACCTGTATACCATTACTCAGACCAAAGCAGTGCAGTCTGGAGTTGCACTGTGCTGATACAGGGACCTGTTTCAGCAGCAAGTTCCTCTGCTTCCCCCACCAGGACCCCGATTTATCTCCTCCTCCTGCTGAAAGGGGAAGTACAGTTGGGAGGTACAAGCACGGAGAAGGTTTCTAGCGCATCGACAATGGGATGTGGGAACCCAGATGTTGCATCCTGGAGAAACACATTTCCTGGTCAACACATCATTTTCAGTTTGCCCCTCTCAGCATCCCCATGAAGCACATACAGTGTATACAAGAATATAAAACACCCCTTTAGCTCTTTTTGGACACAACCTGTCCCTCATGCACAGACAGCTTGAGAGTGTACAGAGCACACGCGAACAAGAGAAGAGTTTCCAGATCCTTGCGACTTGGTCATTCAGAAAGCTACATTGGAAAGATTTAGCACTACTTTCAAGCATTCACAAGCAAGTTACAGCAAGTAATTCAGATCTCATCCAAATTACTGGTGTGGCACCAAGGAAAAAACCCTATGTGAGCATTGGACACAAGCCCTTCAGTCCCTCCTGGCTCCCTCACCCACGCTGACACGCTGCACAGGCAAACTGCCCACGCTGAGAACAAGCAGCCTGCTCCAGGGCTGATTTCCACTGCATCTCCCATCCTTATTTAAAATGGGAGATAGCTGCTTTCCCTGTTGTACATGGTGTAATGCCAGCAGCACTGAACAGGCTTCATCTAAAACACAACCCTCTGCCTTTCCAAGCCAAGGGGGAGACGTTCTCCCCGTCTGCAAAGAGTAACTTCAGAAACCCTTAAAGCTGAGCTCTTGGTCTTGCTTTCCTTAATGTAGCAAAGACAGAGAAAGCACCACAGCTCCCTGACAGCAGCTTTTCTGCCAGCTCCTTCAGCGAGATGGAGCTGCTTACAACCCTCTTCCATCTCTGCAGCCAAGTCTTCTAACAGTCACACCAGCCAGGTCCTTGGAGATGCCAGGGGCATTTCCAAAGGACAGCAGCCATTGATTGAAGTCACTGTTGAACAGATTTCTTTTTGGAAAGGTTAAGTCTTGAAGATCATTCCCCTGCCCACTCATCCCGAAGGAAAGATTGGTTTTAAGGTCAAACAAATGAAGCAAATTCACTCAAATGATCACATCCCAGCCTGCAATGCCATGACTGCAAACCCACCAGAGCAGCAGAGTCCTCCAGCCATTGCCTGTCCCATCACTCTCCCTTCCCATTGTAAACGCACAGAGAACACAGGAAAAGCAGAGGGCAGACAAGGGTCCTTCTGAGAAGGAACAACCCCACACCTCATGGGGCTGATGGAATAGCCCTACCAGGATTATGTCCATGAGCCGACAGCAAGGACTCTGTGGAAGCATCTATGCACACTTTCCTTGCATGTATGCTCTTTCCTGGACACCTACCATTGCTCACCTTGGAGGCAGGACACTCAGCTACCTTCCTAACAGGTCACAGACAGGATGGATGGCACGAGAAGCCCCAGAGCAGAGTCGGCAGCACCACACTGAACACCTCCGAAACGCAGGATCCTGGGCTGGAGGCACGGACAACTGGGATGCTGCGGTGGAGCTGCTGCCACCAACGTCCTCCTACACCAGCCACCCGCTGCTCCAGCACCACCAGCAACCAGCAGTCCAGACCTGGGAGGCAAAGCCAAGCACCGCAGCAGGAGGATGCAGAGACAGGAGAGCCAAGGGCTCTTCACCTCCCACACACACACGGAACCGCGGCCAGAGAGACCCTTTTTGACTTGCAGCTCCTCATGCTGAAAATTCAAAGCTGGTTTTTACTTCTGACTTGCAGATCCTGAGGAGGAGGAGGAGGAAAAGGAATAAAAAAAAGCCAGGCCATCTGCTCAAGGTCCCTGCAGCAGAGGAGACGGCTGAACATGGTGATTCTCCAGGCAGAGCCCTGGTACAACTTTTAGGTTGACTCGGCTGCTCGATTCCTTCGCTGCAGTTCTGGACCCAGATGTTTTATAACACACAATATAAAGCACATACACGCGAGGAAAGTAACTCTGATTTGAGTATCCCCGAGAGCACATTGCTCTTATTAAACACACTCTGCAGATCTATTGCTCCATGCGGCATTAGACAGTACAAGACGTTCTGGTTGACTACAAAAATTGGCCCATAAAAAATAAACACTTCTGCCTCACTAAGGGCATCTGGAAATGACCCAGGGAGCTTGTCTGTTTTCATTGGTTGCATTTTTGTACAACTGAAGAAAGAATCTGATTGTGAATTAAGAGCAAATGCTCCTCAAATGCTTACAAGGAATCTTTCTTGAAAACACAGGCAAGCACACCAGTCACCCAGCTCCCCAGGGCAGAGCTGGACAACCACCAGGCAGCCCCATTTCACACAGGCTTTCCCCCAAAATGTAAGCCTCCTGCTGCCTCCCAGTAAGTCACAGGACAGAAACTGGTCCCAAGCGCTGATACTCCCACAAGCATCCAACCCCACCACAGCACACACGAGGCAGCATGCAGGCAGCCCTTTACCATGATGCTCCCTCAGTAGCAAACTGCAGTTCTGAAAGGAGATCTCACTAACACTGATTACAGTTGATATATTTCTGCCTTTGTACTCCCCATGGCTATAAATTGCTCCCCTGGCAGCTGGATACAGCACTGGTTCAAATCCAAGAAGCAGGCTCCTCCTTGGCATTTAGGGGTATAAATGTGAAACCTCTATTTGTGTGCTGGAGTGACTGTGGTCACTTCTGGAGCTTCAGCGTATCTGCAGTGGTGTCCTCCCACATCACTGCAGACAGCAGCATGTCCTGCCAGGCTGCTGTAGAACACCACTGAGTTTGGAAGCAGGAGGTCCAAGAGAGCTCAACTGACCTGAACACTGCCGCAGAAGGGACCCAGGAGCACTTGCATCTGTCAGTGATGGGGGCCCGGATGAGCAGACAGGAATAAACAACCGAGAGACAGCACATTCAACAGCCAGAGACACGCTGCTGATGACTGGTCTCTCAGGGCTCTCCAAATTCCTGCACCAAGCCCAGCAGAGCAGAAAGAGGAATCGTGGAGTCCCCCATCCCAGATCCTATGCAGGGACTGCTCTGCTGGCTGCCTGGCTCCTTCCTTCTGAGCCAAACACTCCAGAAACGAACAAAACCAAACCAGCATCATGACACTTCTCACGAGGCAGACTCCAGGCTCTCCAGCTAGGCCCAAGAGCAGACGCTAGAGAAGTTATTAATTTAAAGTGACTTTTGAGCCTGAGCTTGCAGGAGGAACCATCCTTTCTTCACAAAGTGCTTGCGGTTACTGTAAAAACTGATTTTAGCAACAGTCACATTTCAGGCTCTCTTTAGAGGAACCATCTGCTGATCTCCCAAACGTGGCACAAGCATTTCTGCAGACCTCTGCAAGGACTGTGTGCTGGAGACGCTGCACCCAGCGAAGGGCCATGACTCAAGCTGCAGAGTTAGGAAATATTATGAGTGAGACAAACTGCCCTGATGTGTCCCTGTTGCACAACACCATCCCATGCTTTTCTCCAGCCCTGGAAGATCTCCCTACCCCAGTCACTATCCTATTTTCTGGAGAGAGCATCTCTATTTTTCCATGTTCCCTGCCAGCCCCAGTCCCACCTGCCTGCCCAGCCACAATTAGGGACAAGCTCCCCACTGTGTCTGCTCCCCAGAGCAGCTATTAGAGGGAAAGCCTGCTCTGCTGCAGCTTGCCCCAGGCTAGCATGTAGGGAGACACTGGCTGGGGATGGCTGGCATCCAGCCTTGCTTCCCCAGGGAGCCCTGTGGGAAGGAGCCTTGTCCATTGTAAAGGGACTCGGGTTAATTATGCTGGAATCAAATAAGACTCTGCTGAGCACATGCAAATTCCAACTTTCCATTGGTTTGGCCACGTTTGCAGAGGGATGGCAAAAACATCTCGCAAAACGGGCACCTCCTCCCCCTTCCTCTCACATTGAGCTTGACAGCAAGCTCCAAGAAAAGCTCCTCAGACTTCTTCAGCAGGGCAAACCCAGCATTCTCCCGCAAGCCTGCTCTCCAAACATGGCAGGACCATTTTACACTCCTTTTCCGGTCCCCTAGAATCAAACAGTTTGAGGCTGGCATCCAACGTGGAAATTGAAAGGTTAAAACCCTGTCAAAATTACAAGCAAAACTGAAAACAGGGTCTTATCTTGTGAACTGCTGGGCAAATCTTAATGATAGCTGGTGCCACCAACCCCGCCTCCAGTAATCCCCATCCTCAGTCAAACTGCTTCCAGACACCTGCTCAGCAGCGCAGCGGCACCCATCTCAACTCGCGCCTCGCCTCTGCCGACGCTGAAACTGAAGCAGACTGACAGCGGGATAATTTAGGGGAAAATTACATTTTCTATATAACTTTCATACGTGACTATATTTAGCAGATGGAGAAACAAAGTCCATGTATTCAGTAAATATGTATTTTTATAACCATAAAATTATAAACACATATGTACGTTCCAAGGAGATCTGAAGTCTATTTTAAGATGCTTTTCACATACGGATCATTAAAGCCTACAACATAGTTCCCTTCCCATATTATAATAAGTATGGAAAGTGAATACACACTTCTCGACTCCTGTAGGCCACAAGAGACCTAAAGATGATCTCGTTTCTCTTCTGGTCGCCCTCCTTAGTGCCGTTTCAAAGGGAAATTGGTTTCATATGTGGGCTGCTGGCACCTCGCAGCATCATTTTGCCTGCAAACCTAATTTAGTGAGCTGCCGAAGCACTGTAACACAAGCACGCATCAATTCCAGACCTCCAAAACCCGTAGGGTCAACATCAGAAACTAATTCCTCGCCTGACAGACTGCTAGCCTTGCAAGAGCCACAGAACTAGCATCTTTCCCCCTCTTGCATTCTGGAGGCATTAATCACACTTGCATCGCTCCAGCTATTGGAATTTCTGATCCAGGCTGATTAATTTCCTCCCCGTGCCCATTTCACGTTGCTCACAAGGTCTGGGATGTGCCTTTGGGGAGGGATGCTGAGCTCTTCCTGCTCCCTCCACGGCCAAAGCCAGGAAACAGAACAACTTTCCCCACCTTATTTCCTCAAGACTTCTGTCCCTGGGGAGTCAGCAAGGTTTTAATCAGCACCTGGCACTGTATCTTATCAGATATGGTAATAAGGCACCTTACTTTAACAAACACCCTCAAGAGCAGACTCATCTATCTTAATTGGTAAACGCTTCATTAATAATGCAGCTGAGGAGTCTCAGAGCTAGAAATATAAATAGCAAGTTCTGATGCAAGGGCTTTTTTTTGTTCTACCAGTCCAGATTCAGAAGGAAGGTCTCTCTGCCGTGCCCTGCTGCAGACAGAAGAGCCCTTTGCAGCTTGCACAAAAAGCCTCTTCTCTGTATTTCAGGGGTCCAAGTTCAGATCATCCCTTCTGAAAGGAAAAAGACGGGCACACTGGAAGGCATTCCTGGGCTGGGAGGCACTCAGGAGGACGGGAACCCGTCAAGCACCATCACAAAGGTCAATGTGACAACGCTACCGAGACAGTGGCTTCCAGCCCGCTGATCGATGACAGGAAAAGCATTAAAACGCCTCTTCGGTTAAGTCACAAATTCCAGTCCTATGATTAACGCTGCTCTTAGCCAGGGAGTAAAGCAAAGGCTCAAACGTCACGACCAGAAGGGATGTCTGAAGAAAAAGATCTTGTGTGTCTGAGACTATATATTCTGCAACAAGATGACCCCGGGCCTACCATGTTAATCTCCAGCTTTCCATTTTAAGGACTTAGCCAAAACAAGGCAGCGGTGCCTCTGAAACCCAGCTCTACTCATGAATTCCAGCGGCACTGAAATAGCAGGCTTGGGTTCTCCTTTTTCTTATGAATTCATCCTGCAGACAAAAAGCCAGACAATTGGGGATTTGAAGCATACTCAGTCCAGCCGGAGACTTGATCTTGCTGATCTTAATCAAGTTGCTTGGAGTGATGGCCATTATTTGTACACAAGACCATTTTTATTGGCCTTTTTTTAAAAGCTTTGCTTATCAGTCCCTCCAAAGTCTGAATGGGTCACCCTAGGGATTTAAACCTGAACGTAGAAGAGTGTGCATATAACAACGATTGGTAAATACCTTCCTCCTAATGACATTTGGAGGAATTAAATAAAAAGGAAGTGTTAGATCAAACCCCAGATAAACCGGTTTGGGCAAAAATTTCAACGTTGAAAGCAAGGAAGTTTCGGCCGCTTTTCTTGGGGAAAAGCTGCCAAACCAATTGTCCCAGATTCAACCACCACGTCCACATCTAAATTTTATCCAAGCAACCCTCCTCTGATCCCATCTCTGACAACTCACACGTCTCCTTCTGTGTTATTAATGGCGCTCTTCTACGGCAAATGGCTCTTCCAAACTGTCACAGACCTCTTCCTGAGGTTTTCAAAGCTGGTCTAGCACCAGGCTTGGAGAACAAGGCTGCTCAACTCTCAGTGTGACTTCAGATCCTGTGCTCAAAGGCTCCTTTGGAAATGGCTCCTGGGCACATGTGAAAACACCTGACTGGAACAAAAAGGCAGGCCAGAGATTGCATTTCTGAGGGATCACAGTCACACCTGGGAACACTGGTTTTTCCCCAAATCCTCCTCCACATCCCAGTTAGTGCCTGTGCGATAGCAACAAGAGACTTTTAACAGGGCGCTTGCCAAAGGTAAGTAACTTGGGGTTTGCACTCATTAAGAAGAGCATCTCAGCAACACCTCCAGGTCAGCAGCACTGAGATGGGATTTTGCACAGGGGTCAGCATGGACACGGTGTCCTTGTAGCCTTCCACTGATCACAGGCTCAGCATTACCCATTCCATCCAGTGCCTCTGGCTGCAAGCGCCACGTCTCAGACAAACCCGTCATTGTGCAGGATGCTCTGCAGCGCCAGCCCGGCAGGACATCAAGGACATTGGAAACTGATTTCTCTGGCCAGCCTGAGCTCCTGCTTCCCGCCCCACTGATTAATGATTCTCCGCCACAGGAGCTAATAGGATCCTCTTTGAAATCCAAATAACCAGCATTAGTGACCTCAGAGCCTCGCCTGCTAACTGGACATACTCCCTGCCTTTAATTCTCTCAGTCTCCTGTAGCATCTTCTCTACCAAAGCTTCCTTTCCTGTCATTTTCTTTTTGAGACCCTACCCCCCTGTCCTGCTGACTGCTCCCCATCACTCCAACCCAGCACATCCTCCTCCCAGTCCCCCATGCCTGGGGAACTGCTGCAACCCCACAGCAACATTTGTACCCACACAAAGTCCAGGCCAAGGAGATATAACAAATGCTCCCCTGGCGTGGGGAATTGCAATCGAGTGCATCCCACAGCTGATTCTCAGCAGCTAACAATTTAAAGATAAAATTCACTGGGCTCCCTCACTGCTCTCACACCTAGCTCAGCAAAGGCCTGTTTGTAAGGGACTAACACTTGGGCAACCAGCTCTGACTACAGTAAATCTCTTTCCTTCCTCTTTTTTTCTTTTAATCCATAACCACCAGCTTGAAAGCTTTAAATCAATATCCCCTCTCGCGATCTGCATTCAGAGAGGAATTATTCACATTGAGAGCTTTAAAAATTAAGCTAAACCCTGCAGGGCCCAGGCCAAACTTAAATCACAGTAAAGCTTTAAACACTGGATCAGGGACACAGCATGAGCCATGTCCTGGTCTTAGATGCAAACTAAATGTAGAAAACAAAGCTGCAGTCACTGTGTTAAAAGGAAAAACTATAAATGGTCCATGCTGTGGCTTCTCCCAGGGACACAAGGGACAAGGGCTCTCCTTCCATGAAGAGGGGTCAGCCCATTCCAACCAAATTTCTTGCAAAGGAAAGAAACTAATTGTCCCCACAAAGGAAAGAGACTTATTGCCACTGCCTGAGGGAGAAAACGCCATCTGATCTATCCACACATTTGTGATGCTGACCAGAGGCAGCTTTTTCAGAAGGATGGTATGTGGGCAAAGAGGGCAGTGCCATGTGCTCCCCCTGCAGTGGGGGCAGCAGGTCCTCAGCATCGCTCACCCACTGCCGCTCACTGCCAGCAACAGCCAGCCTCAGGCTGGGCAGGAAGTGCCAAATGCTGAGCTGAGAGTCCACAGCATCCCTGGAGGTGTCAACTTTAAGGAGCAATTGAAGGATGGGGGACACAAAACCCACAAGGTAAACCAGCTCCTGTCTGTGCCCTAGAGGGGCCCAAAGGCAGGAAAGGATGGACAACAGAGCAAGGACTCTTGATCTCACTAGTAAGAGTTCTCCTCTCATCTCCTTAACTAAAGATGGGGTCTAACTTGCTCAATGTCAGGACCTGGTATTACAGGGAAGACCTCCTGTTCCCCCCTCCCTTCTTCCATCACTGAGATGAAGGGCTGCAAGCACCTGCTTCTATACAAAGATACCTCAAACCACCCCATCACCCATCTAATGCTGCGATGGTAGCAAAGGTAGGGATCTGAGTATAACCAGCCCAGAAAACACCATCTGCACTTCTACCACCCTCATATTGGTGTCTAAGTGAACATGAAATCTTTCTCTCTTCCTTGCTTGAGGGATGGCATGAAAAGAGTTCATCTGGACTGTGCAGAGAGCATCCTTGAACCCACAGCCACCAGCCCCAGTGCAAGGCACAACACGGACTGGAAAGGGCCAAGAAGCTGGAACAAGGCTAAGAAATGGGTAAAAAGAAATGCAAATCAGGAGGCTCTTGTGGCCTCAAATGTCCTTGTTGTCCTGCTATACTTCGGCCTAATATAGGTATGAACCACACAGGAGACCTCTAGGCTTGAAATCACCCCGACACAGAGGTTACACCTCATGTTCAACCCTTCAGCTGCCCACACACAACCACTTCTCCGGCTCTCAGTCACAGAGGTGACTGCCCAGGCTTTAATATCCGTAAAGTCCTTAGGAAATCCTTGGAAAGGAAAAGCAGAGTATTATTATGAAATAATAGCTTTTTATGCTGCTCCATCTGAAAGCAGCGGTTCTTTGTTCGGCCCCGCGCTGCCTAAGCCAAGGGTTAAAACTTGACTGGCTGGGATGTAAGAAGGCCATCCCCCGCAGTGGGGGAGAGGCAGACTTCTGAGGATCTGAAGAACAAGATGTCTTTCTAACCTGTTCGGACTCCAATAAGCAGCTTTAGATCTAACAATAGGGGGCTGAAAACCCAAATGCCCCAAAGCCTGGAGGCAATCAGGACCGTTTAAGCATCCACAACTGACACTTGTAAAACCACCTGAAACATGTATTTTCCTTTCCGTTTCAAAGCCTTATTTTCCAATCAGATTATGTGCAGGATAAATATCCTTACACGGTGACAGCAGGCACTGCACAAGAAAATTGGGGATAATGGTAAATGCAAAGATTTACAGATACTTATCTCAGCATCTGCAAGAAGTATTAGCTTTGAACGTGGTGCTCAAACACAATTGTCAATCACCAGAACTCAGAGGAACTTCAAACTTGCTTAGCTGAATTCAGCCCTAAAATAAATGACATAAAAATTAAATAAATAAAACAGAACTAGGCTTTTAGGGACCATCTCTGGAATGGAAAGTAGCAGCCACAGGCACAAAATGATAGGCTGGTACAGGTTGACAAAGCACAAGAACAGATGAGTGACCAAGAGTAATGACCATGGCACACTGGGAGAACTCGTCCGGGGCCAGGGGCACCCAACCATCAGGGACCCCACAACTGGGCAGGAGACTTGACCACCACCTGCAGATACAACACACAAACACACACCATGGCTGCCATGGACTACATCAGTGCTGGTCAGCCCAGCTGGAGGAATGGGCACTTAAGTATCCCAAGCTCACTGCAGTCACAACCCCCCACAAGCCCTGTGGGGACCATGAAGCCTCAATGGTTTCTGCTGCCATCATTCCCTCCATTCCTCTCACCCAGGAAAGGACCCTAAGCTGAGGCTGTTGGAACAATCCCTGACAAACACAAACCAGGACAATGCGCCTACACACAAATTTGCCAACCAGCGGCTGTTAAATGCGTGCACAGATCCTACACATTCCCACATAAATAATCCATGTAGCAATAAGGTTCCAGCAACACATTTGCCCTGACACTGACCTAGGAGGAAAGGATGCGCAATCTGGTCCTTTAACTTTAATGAATCACTTCAAAAGAGAATGCAACAGTTATCAGCTTAAAAGTACAATATTATAGTTATTCCAAGGCAGAGATGAAGGAGAATGCCACTTCAACAGTCCAGATCTTCTTCCCTCCCTCTCTAGATCAAATCCATATTGGCATCTCTGAAGATGTGGCTAGATCTCCTTTAGCTGGCCAGCCATGCCCAGAAAGCAGAAGATCCACAATCCATCGCCAGCCTCTTCCTCCCGCACTTGCTTCAGACACTGTTCAGTTCAGAACTGAACATCTTTCACACCCCCAAAGTTAGCCAGGCATGCAACCGATCCACCAGATAAACAGCTCGACATCTAACAGTGAATGTTGGGCTATAGCCATAGATCATCAACAGAAGAAGCGAAGCTGTGATCTGAAATCTTATCTGGTCACTGCAGAAATGCAGCGGAGAAGGTCAACTTTCTATCATTCAGCAAAGAGGTTCAGCGCCAGCACACAAAGAAACACTGAAAAATATCACTGTTGAGTTAAGACAACTTTGGGGTTTCTGCTTTGTGGCCAAATATCACTCAGCGGTCATTAAACAGACTTTTTTTTGCCATCAGTGGAACATTAGAAATTCCATGAATTTGAAGTTTATTATTTCCACGATACAGTTTATACTTTTCTCAGGATTTATACTCCTTGGCTTCACTCTTTCAGCTATAAATAAAACCATTTGCTAAGCTGGCTGATACACCGCAGCCCATGACTGGCACGTTTATGCAAGTTGGCTGAAAAGCAAGATGGTTCAAGGAATCGCCAGAAACACTAAATCCAGTTATTTCAAATCCATTTTGAAACATCTAATAAATCTGCAGGGATCACTTGGTATACAGAACTGGCTAAACTCAAGTAGCTGTGCTCCTGCACAGCCTCTCTGACGTTTATGGAGTGGTTGATGTGCGTTTTACAGCTTTCAGTCTCAAGTCCTTCACAGTCCATCACAAAATTAGTGTCTTTGGATGGCCTTCAAAAGGAAACTAGGCAAAAGTGATCCAACATAACAGTATTACAGGATTCTCCATGCCTCCACACAAGAAGCCAGTAATGGAAAGGAGACCCACATCCATGGCTTCCCAGGACGCACGTGGCAGGAACAGGATGGGGCATGCAGGGGTCTTTGCGCCCTAGGCATCCCAAGGAAGAGGATAACCCAGTGTCACTCAAGAGACCAGACTCCATTCCTCCAGACCTGGAAGATACTTTCTTTGGTAGAGAGAGCATAACGTTCCCTTTCTTCAGCTTTACATCTCCAATGAATCTATTCCACAACACTATGCTGCCCCTGGGGCTTGTTCACATTGTCTCTTCTGTACCTTAAAGACATCTTTTCACCACCTGTTACAGCAGCACTGAGTGGTGTGAGGTGCCAGGAGGGGAAAGTCTTCAAGTGGATCATAGTGCTGTAACTTTGATCTTGCCTGAAGTCAACGTATATACAGGCTCATCACACGCAAAAAAGCAGACCTGGAAGCTGCTTTAGTCCACCACGAAGCCCCAGCAAGACAGCAAGCCTGCACACCTACTCCCTTAGTCAAAGGGAGTTGGAGAGCTTTAAGCCTTGCGAGCCTGGGTCAATGGCAAACACCGCATTGGACTGAATCTGTGCAGCTTTTGGGGTAGATGGAAGTTCTGGAATCCGCCCAACTCTCCAAGCTCCGTGGTTAGCACGAAGGAAGCGATGAAAGACGTTATCACAGGAGAAAAAAAATAAAGGTTTTCTATGAAAGGGATCCAACTCGGTTTTTATCACAGCATTTGTAATCTGTGCCCCAGGAACTGCTCGGAAACTGAAAGTAACTTTAGCCTCAGGATACATCAACAGATCTTACCCTGGTGCACATGGGACTGACAACAGCTTTGCTTTTCCAGTATGACAAGCAAGCCAAAGGAGAAGGCACAGTCATCTCACTACCAGAGGAAACCCTAAGCTCTAGGCAGGAGCTGAATATTCAACAGGAGCTTTTGCATACTTTCTGAGCAAAACAAAAACCTTGCAAAGCTGCTCGGACAGGTGATGATCAGCATGGCAAAAGCCAGGCAGGCCCTCCAGCAACAAACTCGGAGCCCTCAGCCACAAGAGAGCAACTTGAGCCCTGGGGAAACTGCAAAACACTGAGCCTTGATTAGGCCAAGGAGAGATGTGAGAGAATAAATGGGAGCATGAACAGGTGAGAGCCATGGTCTAGGGCTTGTCTCCCTGCCTTCTCTGCTCCAGGAGGCAGGAGCTGATTTTCCTTAGCCACCAAAGTCACACTTCTGAGTTTTGCCTTGAGGCTCTCTGGCCTCCAAGACCAACAGCTTGAGTATGCTCTGCAACAGCTTCATGTTGGGTTTTCCTTACCTGAAAGCATCATTATCACTCCGAAGTTCCTCCTCTCCCTTTGCATCTCCCAAAGAGCAGCAACAGATCACTGCCAGCAGCCATATATCATCCATGGAAATGCCAACCATTTTGGAGCATATAATACTTACAAACATAAAATACACCTCCCTGCTGCCCCCAATCCTTACAGGAGAATGCTGCTGACCACCACTGCAGCATACAGCACCCAAGGCACAAATCAAGGCTAGATACTTCACCTCTGCTCCTGCTGCCGGGAGCCAAAAATCAATCATTCCCTGCTCCTCTGTTCCTCCCTGGCGCAACTGCTCAGAAATTGCTGAGTTCAACCTTACTTATCACTGGATGTAGTGCAGCTTTCTAATCCCCTGCATCTGCATTTTGTACAGCCCTTTTCTAAGGCTCTTCAGATTTGCTTTACAGTTTATCACCCCGCTCGAGCGAGATGACGCATCTTTAAACTTTCCACTCAAAAGAAGCGCTGAGGAATGAAACCATTCAAAACCCAAGGAGCTGCCTCAGAAAACAGTCCTCTTGGGAAACGGTCCCCAAGGAAAACGGCCAGCAGGAGTTTTCTGAAGTCATAAATTTAATGAGACAAGGGATGATCTTTTCTGCTGGAAGACTCGTCATTTCTGGTATCATAACAAAACACTGAACCATTTGAGAACTTTTGTTATTAGCTTTGCTCAAAACCCAGGACGATGACAAGCAAGTGCTGAGTTCCGAGTAAATAAAATAAAGAAAGAACACTTCAGCAACGTTTTTGTTTCCCTACATGGAGACAAAAAAGGCTTCCTAGCACAGACCTAAGAAACAGCCCCTTCTCCTCTACCCCAACTCAAGAAATCCTTGTATGTCCAATTGAAAAGACCCTAAAGCAAGCAAGATCCTATGGGTCCAGGCTGAAGTGTCCTCACTGATACATACTGGCAGTCTGAAAAGGTTTATTGTACTCTCTAGAAGCTCAAATACACTTCAGCAGTTCTAAGGTCCCTCAATCCAAGTGAGAAGAAAACCAGCCCAGCCTGGCTGGCAAAGTTATTTGTGGTAGGAAAGACCAAGAAGAGCCAGGCAACACACATCAAATAGAACAAGATCTAAGAGCAGAGATGCTGCTGCTGCCTGGCTGCCTACGGGGTTGATATTTACATCTTTCTCCGTTACAAGAACCTCAGTTTTACATCCACTCATGGGTCCTTGGGGACCCCCATGACACAGGGGACAGGAATTGCTTCAGTTCATCTGGGCTTTGGGTCTGGCCAGCACACATGCACTAATCCAAGCAACAAAGACAACAGTAGGCAGGGAATCATTTCATCCCATCTCTTAAAGCCATCAGCCTGCTCTTCCTCTTCTGCCCTTGACACCACAGGGAGCCTCTGATCCTAACCAGCTCCCTCTGCACAACCCTTAGTGCCTTGGAGTTCAACAGGGGGGCTCTCTGTGGGGGTTTGGGCTCAGTTTCAAAGACAAAACGTTGCCAGAACAGGAAAACACTGGATAAAAAACAAATGGATAGCTCTACTGCTCTACATCAGGCCTGCAGGAAGCCAAGGACACCTCCAAACACCCAAGAGAAAGAGTCCCCAGCAACAGTTCTAAGCCAGGAAACACATGGCCTGACAACCCTGAAGAGCACATGCTACCTCCCACATCACAGGCTCGAAGGATTACTTGTATGCAAGGCTTTGTTGAACCAGGGCAGCCAGAGATAGTGTAGTGGCTCCAACGAGGAGCCTTCCCTCATGGCAGAGGTGACCTGACCAGCCCTGTCAATAACAGCACTAGGTTAAGGAACAGCCACAGAACTGGTGAGGCAGCATCTTCAATGGGAAGGTTTGCAGAGCACAGACAGACAAGGGGAAAGCCAACTTTTCCTTAGCCCAGCAGTGGGCAGAGGGACCTGAGATGATTCCCAGCCCAACACACCACCACAGCTGAGAGCAGAACCCAATGCCTTGCTCTACAAGGGCTGGTCTTGTAAAGCCAATTCCTCTGGACCAAACCCCTGCAGCCTCAGCTGAGCCCTGGGAAAATGCTGGGAATATCTGACAGCCCTTTGAGCTTGGTTTATCATCTGGAAAATAAAGGACCCTCCACAGCGCAGGCAGACGCTACAGTGACTGATTCCAGAAGGAAACTTCTGCCACTACATGTGCAACCACTTTTCTACACTTGGCCCCACTGATATTCCCACATTTGGGGGGGGGGGAGGGGGGAGAAAACCACAAAAGAAACACAATCAAGGCCAAATATTCTCTTTAATTAGGTTAAGTTCTGCTTTTACTGTTCAAGGTTCAAGCTAGATGCTGACTACCTGCATAACCGCTGCCTTGGCAGGGCTGGTTGTCTCAGATTTGAGATCATCTTTTTTAGATCAAGAGAGGGGGAAAATAAAAAAAGATCTAAAAATAAGAAAACAAAATGCTGTTTTTTTGGTCCCCACCAAGTGATTTCTTGCTCTCACCTGGGCCTGGCACAAAGATGCACAGCACTGCCAGCATCTGATGGAGAACCTGCTCATGCCAGCAGCATAAAAACAGTTCCAAGCCCCCCAGCCATTGCATCTCCAACCCTGGGCAACCCCAGCACAGCACTGCAATTTACTAGAGATGGCTTCATCAACCATAACCAAACCTGACACCCAGTCACCCCGATCTGGCTTGTACCCCAGCTGTCCTGAGGAAGGGACAAGCTATCCCACCGCTGGGCTAAACCACAATCAACTATTTAAATGAGCATTTCTTCTTTAGGTCAGCTTTGCCTTCCTCCTGCCAGCGGCTACCAAGTGGCAGAGCGATCTCCTTGCATTACCCTGACAACCTGAGGATGGGTTACAGCCATTGCCAGGCTGCTGAATGGCAGCGTTTGGGTACTTGACATGCTACAATAGGATACGTTTGCCTTTTTTCCAAACGAGAGGCTGACATTGTGAAGCAGTTAAAGCCAGACATCCAAGCGAGGCCATCACCACACACCGGCTCAAAAGGCTTTGTCTGCCCTTCTAAGAGAAATTTCATAATATGCAAGGGTGAGCAGTCAGCAAAAGGCTTGGATCTCTCGACTTATAATCATCCCCGGTTTCCTCACAACGGCCCTGAATACATCTTTGATTGGTTATGTATGAGAGGAACCGTCCCCAGCATGGTGCCAGACATGTGCAACGCAGACCTGGGCTGGACTCTGGAGCAGGAAGAAGAATTCAATTCAGCAGCCATGCTTGAAGGGGAGGAAAAAAAAAAAAAAAGAGTAGAAATGTGGCAATTATTTCATCCCGAATGGTTTCAAGCTATTACTGGTTCAATAAGGGCTTGCCTGGAAATTAAAGGCTACAGCACTTGTATCCCCCCCCAGCAGACGAGGCAAAGAGCCAGTTCCCAGGCTACAGCTCTTATTCTCGAGGAGGGCATTTCCACCCAGTCTTCTGCTTCTCACCCCAAAGGTGAAGGTCACCCCTCCCTGGGGGGATGTACAGGGATGGGAACCCATCCCTCACTGCCTCCAGCATCCACCCGGGAACCCAGCCCGGCCCCACTGCAGGCAAGGAGGGGAGCGGGGCATAGATCCGGTCTCCATCCATCGCGCAAGTGGCTTTCCTGTTGTTCCAGGCAAACAAAAGCCAAGCGGCGCAGTGGGCCCCGAGAAGGGTGCCTTCCCTTTAATAAACGTGATTTCAATCCCAGTGAATATTCATAAAATTACCCCGGCTCTAATTTGTATAAAATGACAGCCTGCAAACCAGGGATGATTGAAGAGGACCAAAATCATTTTGTTTGATTACAATCTCCCCTCCTTACTTTCCCCCCCCCCCCCCCCGTTATCTTTTATGGTCTATTTAAACTCTGGACACTGCATATTCATCTCAATTCTCTCTCCATCTCTCCTTCTGTTTATGGGCTGCTGCTGCTTTTAGTTTGGGTTTTTTTTCTTTCTTCCCCCTCCCATCTCTCCTCCTTTCATTGTAATTTTCTCCTTGCTCCTGTTGTGTATTCAGGGATTTGAGGAGGTTTTCTGGGGGTGGGGGTGGACTTCATTTTATATAAAAAAAATACTGTGTTGTCTGGATAGAAAATTACATTTGCATGCTCGAGGGGCCTGAGGGCTTCTCTGTGGGCTTGGCAGAGATCCTACCTCGGGGAGGGGGGAGGGAGGTGGAAGATGCTGATTTGATTTCCTCCTCTTCCCACCCCTTCCCCCTTTCCTTTCCATATTATAAATGTCTGCCTGATTTTTCTTTTCTCTTTCTGCATGTGCAAACCACTTGAAGAACAATGGCACAGATTAGAGGCCTTCCTTAGGGCTGTTTATGAATGCAGTTGTGGAGTTCAGCAAAGCAGAAACATTACATACAGTAATTGGACATTTAATTACTAATGAAGCTAGCAACTGGGTATTTTTTTTTTCCAAGGGTCTGAAGCAATGTGACAGACCCTCCAACTGCAGGTTTAATTACGGTTGGAGATGGGCTTAATACTCCATCGCACACTCTATTACCCTCTCAAAACCCCTTCTGTCTTTTATTTGTAGTATTTATGCCCCTGCCCCCTCCAAGGAGGGAAGCATCCCAATGCTCAGGCCACTGGACATGCTGCTCCTGCTGCTCTCCACTGCTCTTAAGCTGAAGCCAGTCTTGGATACATTTCCTATGGAGCCAGCTCTACCAGGAGCATGGAGGTAAAAGATGGTTTTGGCAGTCAGGAACATACTGAACCAAACCGTCCTTGCATGATCATGTCCCAGTTTTGGCCATCTCAGCAGGTTCCAGTCCCTCCTTTTAAGAAGTCAAACACTCAGATCATTTATCCCCACTTGGAGAGATTTCTTTTCCTCTTAGTATTTAGCTTAAATTTCCCCTTCCTTCCTCCCCCTCACCAAGTCACTGCCTTCTGCAAAGCCTATGGGGCAACAGGAAATGAATGCCTTTGTGGAAGTCCCCACCCTGCAGAAGAACCCGAGCAGGCTATAGGCAGCACAAAGACAAAGATTTGTTCCCAGAAAGTTCTGCTTCCCCGGGTTTACAGTCAGGCAACACTGGGCTGGAATCAGGAGGGAGAGATGAGCACCTCATGGGTCTGGGCTCACTCAGGTACCTGAGGTCTCAGTCCTACCACCGGCAGCACATCTCAGAGGCCTCAAACGCAATATGCCCCAGTTTGAGCTGGATCACAGCTTTCAGTCCTGTCTTGTCTGACAGAGACTGACAGCCTCTAGAAAGATGACACAGGGAGAGCTTTTCCCCTGCTTCTGGCAAGAAGCAGCTTCAGGACTTCTTAAGTTGGAAGCTGCATCTGGACCATCTGGTTTAGCACCACTGAAATGGGGCTGGAACAGGGCTAACAAGCATGTTTGGAGCTTTTTGATCTCATTCTGCCTCAGTGCATTCCGTTCATTGCTGCTCCAATTTCCTTCTTCAGGTGAAAGAAGACTAAGTGCCAGGCAATCCCACCTCCTCGTGCAGAGAGCTAAGCTCCTGGGAGCAGAACCTCCAGCTTCTGTTGATCAGAAAACCTTCTAATTGATTACAGATGAACGCCGTGCAGCAAAACTGCTGGATTTTGAGAGCACAGAGAGCACTTTGGAAAATGTCATATGCATATTGGGATATTTCTTTCCTGGTTTTAATGACAAAGTGCAAATCTGGGGGGAGAAAAGGCGGAAGGCAGAATAACAGATGTGAGGAGATTAAAAATGCTCATAAAGAGTAAGTCACACATTTCTTCCTCCAGATTTCCCAGCACATTCTCCTACCTCTGCAGTACTGCATGCTTTCAAGGTTTGTCATGCTAATGCTCGTGTGTGCTACAGCCCCTGAGACCAACACTCAAACAGGGGCCAATGATTCAACTGGCTTGCACAGTCCTTACACAGCAGGGCCATCTCTTCTGGTATCCGAGTATCAAGCCTGTGGGAAGAATTCACATCTGTGGGAATGTTGCACTGATTTAGCTAAATCCACTGCAAAATGGAGCAGTCTGTTTCCCACTCGCATGGCTGATGGTGGGATTCATCTTCTAAGGGATGAGGGTCTAAGCACACAAAGCTTCTCTACCATCAACTGCAAGAAAGCCACCTATGCACCCCAAAGGACTGGGTCAACATCACCTTCTGGGCAGCACCAGTCTCTCCAGTGACTATTAGAGATCTTGGAGGACTAAACTGGAAAAGACACATAACTTTCAGACATCTGACAACAGGGAAGAGGAATCCCTCTCAAACAGCATTTGTTTGGGTAACACATGCAATTTCCCCCCAAGGATACCTTCCAAGCGTGGGATTCAGACAGTAAGCATATCAAAAGTTCACTGGCACAGTGAGAGGCCCCACTGTTCTGCCTCTGACTTGGATTCCAGACAATTTGCCCCTGGCTGTTTTCAGAAGCAGATACCATGCTCCTTGGACCAGGAACAAGAGTTTGCACTGAGCCTACTTCCAAATTTTGCCCAGTTCCTCAGCTTTGACTGAATTCAAGACTCTTTTTGCTGCATGGACTCTGGAGGACAGTCTTGTTGGATACCTCAGCATGTGGCAGACAAGTCACGTTCCAGAGGAATGCCAAATTTCATCCAGAGCATCTCCAGGAACACCTCAAGCACTGACTCGCCAGCAGCAGCCCTTTGGGAGCCCACCACTGCTGGTTCAGTATTACAGAAATGCTGGTGGCCAGACTCATTTGCTTTCCTGCATGCCAGAAAAACATGACCCATTGACTCATCTCAGTATTGCCATCTTCTCAATGACCTAGTGGCACCAAGAACATCTCTCAGCTGTCACCTGGGTCCAAACTTCTGATCAACATCAGCTGTATTTCAACCTATTTTAAAGCAACAGCAATAAATGCAAAACACAACCTAAATACAGACTATACAACAGAATGGAGCCCTGATGTGACCGGCCTTTAACCAGCTCAGCTCCATGCACCCCTCACCATAAGAAATCATACTTTGCCCAAGTGCTTTGCAACTGCTGCTGCCCATCTGAGAGCTCTTTAATGGGGCCTGCTCAATAGAAAAGGATGAACACCCCCTGCTGAAGCCTGGGCCTCTTCAAGATGTCTCAAGTCAGACATTCAACATTTAATTGCTTTTGAAGACCAAAGAGCCCCTCTCCATTCTCCTCCCATGTGTTTATCTTCTGCAGAAGTCAGCTGCTGAGTTTGCAGGAGAAAGATCAAATAACAACAAAAAGAAGTTTTAAGTTGCACACCCACTGCCATTAATCACATTTGCAACATCTTCCTTCCCTCACTGCCTTAAAAATGCTTATTTCCAGACTCGGGTCAGCCTACTCCCTCCAAACACAGGTATGGTGCCAGCGAAACGGCTTCCATGGAGAAAACATGCCATCAGGCATGAGAAATTGTTCCCTTATACTCATACAACCACCAATGGTGGACAAAAGTGCCAGCAGAAAACCAGTAGGATATGAAGGATCAGTCCTGTCCAAGGTAGCTCCAAGGTTGGAAGGGAAAGGAGACTGCCTCCTCCATCCCTTGGGCCATGGGAAATGCCAGTGGTGGGAGGGAGTTGGGTCCTCTGGCAGTGCCAGTTCCCATTTGGGGTCTGAGTGCCGGAGCCTGAGCTCTCCCTGCAAGAACTCATTGAGATTTTGGGACCATTCACATCCAGATAGCCAAGGCAGCTGTGTTTAAGAGAGAAATTCCCTCACCAAGTGCCAACAGACCCTTCAAGCCACTTCAAAGAGGACACATCTGCCCAACAGTTGCCTTTTTTCCAGCTGTCCCATGGTCCAAGAAATCCATCACCTTCCCACATGTTGCCAGGTGCCATGCCTAGACAGGGATGCTCCAAACACCCTCCAGACCAGGCCAGCAAACAGGACTAATGCATCAAACCCTACTCAGACTAGAGCTGAGACCAGAAGCGAGCCTGATCTCCCTTGGCTCTCCCACCACATCCAAACTGGCTTCCCAGTTCCCACTCAGTCACAGGGACTTCCAAGATGAAACTCATCTTTGCTCTCAGTTAAGGGGGCTTGTGGCAAGGAACAAGGCTGGGGTGGCACTGAGAACCATCCCAAGGCTCACACAGAATGGAGGAGAGGGAAAAAGTAGAGCTCAGAAACCCAGGCCAAGCAGATTCAGTCTCTAGCAAGGCCAGAAATGTCAAGCCTGCGCCACAGCATTGCTCAATATGAGTTGGATGGAGGCAGTGGGGCCCTGTCTGCTATTTACCACCAGGTCTGGAACTGGGATGCAGTAAACAGTCCAGCAACCATGGTACTCATCCCCTGGTCCCAAACCATTCCCTCTTCAAACCCTGGCAAAACCAGGTTGGAGACGTCTGCCACTCACCAAGACCCTACTGTGATGACAGAGGAGCACACCGTTCTCGAGCTGGATGCTCTTCCAACATCTCTAACTTGCTACAGCTGTTCAACTGCTAAAAGCCAGCATAAGCTGATTTTGCAAAGAGTCTGTCTATGTAAACCGCACCATTCCTCCAACATAAATAGTACGATCCTGGCTTATAATTTCAGCAACTTGATGTTTTCTTGGCCAAAAATAAGCCCAAGGAACTTGAGATGGAAACGGCTTTAGAAAGCCTGGCCAACCATACAAGAGAGTCTGAGAAGGACCCAAACGGGACAGCACTCAGAGCCGTGTGGCCAAACTGACACCCCTTCGCACATGCTATGCCCCACAGTATGCTCCTACATGGCTAGAGCTATCACGGGAGGTGCACTGCAATGCTGGCAGAGAGACAAAACAAGTGCAAAGCCCACTTAAAAGTCACAAATATCCCAAATCTAATCCTGCTCCTGATAAAACCTGGTCCTGGAGCCTGGATTTTTAGGACAAAAACTGCTACAACACCTGGAAAAGACAGATGAGAAGAGCACATTGATGTAGAGGGTCTACAGATTCTACTGCCACCATCCCAGTGCCTCTTGACCTTGTCTATTAACCCAAGTGGCCATGGCAGCTTGGTGACTACCGGTGGGCAGTCCTGACCTCACCTGGATGAAGCACAAGGAGCTGCACATCCCATTTAGACAGAGCCCATATCACACATGGCATCTCCTGAAGGACACAACACCTTCAAAACCAGCTACAAGGTTCTGTTATGCTGTGTGCACACTGTATGTAAAGTAGTCATTAAACTCATGTAGTGTCCTACTAAAGCGATGCTTCTTCGTTCCCTAGTGCAGAAAGCATCCTTTGAGCTAGCTAGATTTCAAAGCTCTCCACTCCTCACTGCAGCCAGAGATAAATACATTAGGATGCAAGGAATTAATAACTTAAGACAACAATTCTGAGTTTAATAGAAAATGTTCCTCCCACCCCTTGCTCTGAAGAGGAGGAAGGCTGTTAAACCTGTGCAAAACTTGCATTAATTCACCAACTGTTTCCATGGCAGAAATGGGTGATGCAGTGAAGTCAGTGACTTCATTTCCTGAGGACATCAGATCTTGCTCTCTACTAAAAATAGAGACTTGTATTTTAGGTCCACAAAGGGATGCTGGTTTTCAATCTCCCACAGAAATCTGTGGGAAGGCACATACCTGAGCAGGATTCAGGAGAGCAAACCCTTCAATGGACCTGCAGGCTCGTCTTTCACCCTAGCACCAACACCTAGCACGATTCGCTGCTTGAAGACAGCAAGAGAAGACATCTCTCAGAAAAACCATCTCCGTGTTTCCTTCAATGCCCTTCAAAGAAATACGATGTCCATGTTGGCTGCTCATGCTTTGATACCAGAAGTAAGGAGATGTTAATGCAGCTCAGAGAGGAAATGAGCGGAAGCCTCAAGAGATTCATCTGCCACACATGCAAAATGAGAGTCAGCAAGAGGCTGAGCAGACGACACAACGTGTCAAACAAGAGAGAAATGCACCACTTTCTTCGCAGGGCGGTCAGCGGTGAGATGGATTATCCATTTACACACCTGAGCTATCTTCAGCAACCTGCTGACACTCACTTCTCTCCTCCCCCAACTGTGCTATTCGTTTTCGTAGTTAATTACAAAGAGAGATCAACATCGACCTAGAGAAATCAGGCAGCACCTTGGCTATTTCTGGAACAAAAAGCACAGACAGAAAGTGATCTCCTTTGATGGGTAGAGAAGATACCCAAAATAAATGGTCTTTTATGCATCTCCATAATTTCTTTCCCTTTTGTTTTCATTTAACATCTTTGATCATTTTAAAACAAGACCCACTCTCGTGAATTCTCCCCTAATTAAATGTTCTAATTAAAATGCACCACACTCCATAAATTCACTCTGGTTTTAAATGCTGGGTTTTAATCTGGAGGGTAAATAACTGATCTCGAAGTTGAAAGGACAAAACCCCAAAACACCCCAACTTCAGCTGATTCAACAACGTTTAAAAAAGAAACCCACCCCAGGACCTAGAGGGTAAATAGGAACATTCACCCTCACT
Source organism: Forpus xanthops (assembly GCA_032466535.1). NCBI lineage: Eukaryota > Metazoa > Chordata > Aves > Psittaciformes > Psittacidae > Forpus > Forpus xanthops. The sequence continues at coordinate 28,036 of JASSUY010031316.1, read as the reverse complement.
TAACGTTGCCAAGATGAGGCTGGCAGGCGAGATCACCTCTTCCCCAGCCTCTACATCAGCTGGCATAATGGTAGCATCTATCCTAATACAAATATTTACTCTATTTCTACTTATGTAAATACCTGGAAGGCAAGGTGATATTTACGGTTCACTATGATCAATTTAACCAGTGTCTTATGTGCCCTGCATAGCCCTTCCTCTAGTCCTGTACTGTAAATCCTAATACGTCCATGTAATTTGTGTATCTACTTGAAGATCAAGCAGAGCGTACAATAAAGCAAAATTCTTCTTCAGTAAATCTGCAGTTTCACAACCTATTGCCATGAGATTAAAAAGCACAGGCTCCGACAAGAAAGCCCCTGCAGCCATTAACATGAACATGCCTGGTATTGGGATAAGATGTCCCACCTCTTTCCAAAGAGACTGAAAGGATGAGTTTAGCACTGGTTATTAACCAGGGCACCTCACACAATCCTATTGTATGCTAGACAGATGGTAAGTGTCAAGCATTCAAACTTAACATCAAGTCTGTTGTACACATGAAATGGTCAAAAAGTGGAATTCAGAGAGATACCACATCAAACCTTGGCCTCAGCTGCACCTCCCAGTAAAGCCCCTAAAGCAGCTCAAGACATCGAGCAGATGGGTACCACCTCCTTCCTGCAAAAGGAGAAGGGGATTTCAAAGCAACAACTTCATCTGGGGGAAGATTCCACTACTGCTGACACTATGAGGACATGGCGCTGTAAATCTCCATACTGCACAGCTCCACTGGCACTGACACCCACAGGCAGCCCCTGATGCTCCCACCCCAAAACCAAGCCACAGATTGGCTTCAGATGTGTCAGGAGCCATGGAGTGAAGCACATCACCAAAAGGCATTGCTGGAAACAAGACCTCTGCAGTAACGCATTTCCCCTACTTGCAGTTGGGATATGCGCTTTTGTTTATAGTTTCCTGGAAAGCAAAAGGATCCTTCCCAATTTGCCAGCATACCTCCATATATTTTACCAGTGTTTAGCATCCCCTGCGAACAAAGCTTCTTCCTCTAGGGGTTTTTCATTCCAGCATCTAATTGGTTTGAGGCCCTGTCCTCACAGGGACTAAATCACTGGGAAATAAGATATTAGCTGACTATTCTAGCACACTATCTACACTGTTGCAGATGAGTCCAAAATAGATAAAAAAATAGATTTTATTTGGATGGGCTTTAGGAAAAGAAAAAAAAAAAAGATCATTTATATGCAACCAAGCCTTTTTCCATCCCTTTCTCCCCCCACCCTCAGAACATATGGTCACATAACCTAAACATTTCCAAGGGCGCTGATGGTGAGGTAGGTTCTTGGTGGCAAAGAAGCACAGTAATTTCTGCTTCCTAATGCAAAAGTTGCTATGAATCTTACACCAATTCAATGCTTCACCACAGCCTCACCAGATGATGAAAACGTGTTTTTAGGGGAAAAAATTTTACTTTAATCACAGATCTTCAAGATGACAGCTACACTGCAAAAATGAAACACATTCATGAAGCCCTACAGGAAAGATCAATGGGTTTAGGTTTCAGGGAGATTAGACTGTATATTTTTAAAGTTCTGCAATATGAATTTGGTTTAGACAAGAAGAAGAAAGTGGGGGAGAAGTGTAATCTATAACACTTGTTCTTTCTGAGTATGAAAGCCATTTATTATTTTGGAGACACTTCTGCAGCACAATTCCCAAGCGACTGTGATTTTTACAGCAGAATTAACTATTACATCGTCTGTGCTCCTTCAGGGTACACTGGCCATGTCCTTCCAATTTTGCAACACCCAACCTCTTGGTGTCCTGAGGAGAACCGGAACAACCTGACACCACTATGCTTGGAAAGGAGGAGCTAGTATCTTCCACTTCATTACCACACTATGGGCTTTGCCACCAGCCTTACTGACGTGGCCACCATGAGCCTCAACATGACCTTTAGAGGGTCTTCACAAACTGCCCTGGAGAACTTACCTCCTTCCAACATGTCTCTGCCTGGAGAGGCAATGTCTCACTGGCACAGATCCTTTTGAGTCATCATGGGGTAAATCAGGTGCATCAGCTAAAACAGGGTTTAGGTCCTCCTGTAGCACTGAGATCTTCCGTTTAGACATTCCCTAAAACTAGAGACTTTGTAATCCTCCGAGCTTTTCCAACTTGAAGAATATATTGGCCTAGGAGTCACTATTTAGTTAAAGAACAATGATTTCAGGAAAAAAGCTCTGCTGCATTTCACGTGTGCCAAAAACCTTCATCTTCAGTGCTCTTCAGGCTACGCTGCCCATGTCCTTCCAATTTTGCAACAGGACTATTCTCTTCACTACCCAGCTTGACTGGGAAGCTAAAGAGGCAAAAGTACATTACCAACCCATTTCTGTTTGCAGATCTTTCCCAGTGGAGATGCCTGAAAACAGGCTGGGTTTTCTTAGCCTGACTACTTCTGCAGACCCTTTAGGGTAATCTTCTAATATTCAGATCCTCAGACCACAGCTACTGGGATAGGTGAAGAGGCACAATGATGGCAAAGATGGAAAAGGAAGGCAGAGGGAAAATATGACTTGGAAAAGATAAACTACAAAATACCACAAGTGAAGGAAGGATATTAAACCCCTGCCACAAAAGCATCAGCAAAACATGTCTGCATTCCTCCGATACCTCCTGCCACTCAAGAGCTGACGGGACAAGCTAAAAGGTACTGCAGAACATTGATGTTGGAGGCATTTACAACTTCTTGCCTTACAATGTTCCTGCCAGGTGCAGGTTTTGTTCAGGTTAACGTGCCGCAGCAGGGGTACACAATTATAGGCAAGTTCTCAAAATTAGCAGAAGACGAGTTTTTCACTTAGCACTTGTACAGGCTCCCTTTCTTTGTTCAATGGCACAGAAAGGAACCCCAGAGTGAAACTCATCAATTACGGATTGTGGGGAATAGGCTGTCTCTCCCATCCTATTTACTCACCTGATAGGGAAAAAAGCAGCTTAGACGCAGACAGGGAAGCAAAGCTCCAGCTGTGCGGAGAAATCAGTCCCAACAGCACAAACATCCCAACCCCAGAGAGCAAAGTCTATCCCCCCAACTCCTTGGTGGCTGCAAATAATACACATCTGAACATCAAATGAGCATTAAGTCGGAAAGAAGCCCGGTTTCTACAGCACCCCAAGCCCTGATAACCCCAATGAATTTCAGTAGGGCACTCTCCCAGAGCAGCAGGGAACAGAGTTCCATTGATCCCACCAATCTATTCTTCATAATGCTCCCTGCAGATGATTCACAGGAGCAAACAAGGAAGTGCTAAGGAAAACAAATGTCCAGGTTCTCCCGCTCCCCAAATCTCCCAAGATGCAAAGCAAGCAGGGACATCAAAACAGATCCTCTTGCACTACAGGATCATGATGCAAAAGGAAGGCTCAGCAGGAAACTCAACAACCAATACCAAAAGGCTGCAAGACAGAAGGACACACATTAAGAGCCCATTCCCAAACAATGAGTTATTCAAAGAAATCCAGGAGGAAGGTTTTTTAAAAAGGAAAGAAAGAGAAGCCTTCAGAAATGTGGGTCAGGAAAAGCAAAGGACAGTCCTCTAAAGTCCAAGTGTTCCTCTCCCCCTCAAGCCTTAAGTGGGGCAAAGCACCTTCTCCTGTTCCAGGATACCTCTTCCTGGCACAGCAAGGACCTTTTCCAATAAATAAAATGGAGAAGGGCTTATTTACTTTAGCTGCTCTGAAATGTCTGGATGCCGAAGTTGTTTAGAGAAGGCATGTGTCTGAGCTAGCTAGTCTGCTACTCAGTTAGCCAGGGTGAAACATCAGCTCTGCTTGGCCTCTTATAAGGTTTGCTGCCCAGGCACCATCTAATTGTCACTCCAGTTTACGAGGTGAACGTTTTTGTTTAGACTGGAGGAATTTCTGGCAGCATGTCCAGAGGAGACAGGAGGCTCAGGCCTAAAGAAAGCTAACTCAATCATGTCCTCTCTCTGTGCCCTCCTGCCCACTGGCAGCAGCAGGTCCAGAGAAATGGGATAAAGCGGCAAGGATCATTAGTTTCAAGGTGGTGATTCAATCCCGAAGATCAAAAAACCCTCCTCACTTTGAAATAGATGTACTTGGTTTAAAGTGCCAGAAGGACCTCACACACTGATCTCCTTCCAAAACAATAAAGGCTGCTCGAATATACTGTTCACCTGACCCTGGGGCCAACACCACGGTCCATGGTGTTCCCTTCCTACAGCAAGTAAGCTTCTTACCCTGGCTAGAAATGTCCCCGTCACACTCCAAATCAGTAACTCCTACTGAGGGATCACAAAGCGGAGCCAAGTAGGTCCTTGAACTCTCACGGACCATTCGGCCAGAAAAACTCTTCAAATTAAACACCCTGAGTTGGGATTGATCTTGTCCTACTCCAGAGTCAAGCAGCAAACCCCCCTGTCTCAACTGCTCAGCCACCCTCCCTCTGTAGTCAGATCAGCCCCAAAGTCCCATCTCTTTCCTCATCAAAGGGAAGCAAGCCAGAGACAATCTCCATCTGGGTCTTACTTGGGGCACACCATGGACATCCCCATGCACATCTCATCCATTCTCATCACACTGCCAGTCTGCTCCAAACCAGCACACTATGGGACTCCCTGAGCTCATCACCACCCCATAAACTAGCAAGAAGTTGTGACCTACAGCTCCTTGCCCTGGGAAAACATGTTGAACTGTTATAGAGGGTAAGGTGGCAAGCAAGAGATACATGTGCTTTCTGTGCGGGTATATCTTGATGGGGTTTCTGTTTTCAAGAATAAAGATACATCAGAAGTCAAAATTCGGAAGCCGAGCCTATCAGACTACAGCCTGTTTTCACTCCTATTAGACACTAAAACCCCCCTACAAACCTGTGCTTGCAGTGCCCCAGCACCCCCAAACTTAGCAGGCGTTTTCCTACGTTCCAGATTCCAAAGGCGGTTAATTAGCCAAGACTCAGCAAACTCTGGTTAAAAAAAGAAGCCGCTGCAGCTCCGTCAGGGAGGCAGATGGCAACGGCGCGTTTCAGACACCGCGGGCTGCATCAGCACTTTCTGCAGCCGATGGTGTCTGAACAGGGGAGGGCTGCAGATAGGAGGCATCGGTCCGTCTGCCAATGGGCTGCAAACAGGTGACTCATCACTGGGAAGAATTCTGCTCCTAGCTCACTCCTGGAAAAGTGTCCGATTGATTTATTAACTTGCTGGAAGTTTTCACCTGCCACGGGTTGACCCTCCTGCAACCTCACGCAGACACATAAGCATGTTACAGCCGTAGGATGGGTGTTTATTGGAGTATTCAGAGCGTGGCATTTCACCCTACCTTTCCTCACTTCACTCACTGGGATGCAGGAAAAAGATATGGCTACTGCCAATGGTGGGAGAACCAAAGAGTGTCATGGGAAAACCTGTGCTGGATACAAGAAGCTGCAAGACCAGCGCCTGTGCAGCCCAGCTGACTCTTCAGAATAAGCCCTTACGGCAGCAAGAATGCAGCCAGGTAGACACAATTTAATTACAGTGACGTCAGCTCACAATGCAGGAGTCAGAGGTCCCTCTGGACATGGTACCCAGTGCGGTTCAGATGTTAAGCAGAGATAAGCAGAGGTCAAACTTGCTTGGATTCCATCTATCCATGCTCCTGCTTTTCTTTCCTCTTGGTTAAGCAGGTCATCGCTTCCTTCCCATGTGCTTCACACCCCCCCCCCATGTCCTGAGCTCTAGCGAGCACCATAAGCCATCAAGCTACATTGGGAGCAGCATATCCTGTCCCTCTCCTTCAGGACCTTAAGGTACATCCCAGCTGAGAAGGAACCACAAGGGCACAGCATCAGGCAATGCTTTACATACACTGGGAATTCCAACAGTTTCTCTTGGACTAGTAAAAGCCACATGGTAGAGATGGGATGCCATACTTCCAAAAGAGCACTACTAGTCTCTGTGCCTGACCACAGCCAACAAGACACTTTAGGGTTTCTTTCAGATGATCAATCAGGTTCTCCTGCTGCCCGCAGATACTGCTCCTGAAACCCATACCATCTGCAGGCTCATTGCCACCTTATTCCAGCTCAGTTATAGACTGAAGGTTGCACAATAACATACATCAGGAGAACCCACATCACATTCCCAAAGCATTCACCTGGAGCAATGAGGAGCAAGTGGCCAGAGCACAATCACAAAAGACCAGGTTCTCCCAATACCACCATGGTCCAGATTCACTGCAGCGGTGAGCTATGATAACTGCTGCACTTCCCAGGGCAGGCACAGGGGACAACTTCCAGCTGAGAGAGTGAGGGCACTTCTGACCCAATCCTGACTTGTCGGGCAGACAGAGTCTGGGATTCTTATCTATAGGCTTCAAAAGGGTCTGGAAGATAACGAGGGACCAGCTACCCTGTACACAGTGTTAAAGCCTCTTCAAAACATCCTGCTGGTGCTCTGGGACTGATCGATAGCAATCAATTCCTGGCATCAGCAAGTGTCTAGTATCTCCTGAATGGGGCCATTAGCACCTACAATCTCAAACTAATAGCCTGTAATGAAGGGATTTTACCTATGCTAATAGCAGGGCAGATGATAAACAGCAATTTCACCATTGTGCTCACTGGAGTGAGCAAACCTTCATCTTGCCACAGCAGAGGAGAGACTACACAAGCAGAGGTGATACTGGCACCCTGGGAAGTTGGCAACTTAGAGGGACAGGGAAGAAGCCAGGCACCCAAAGAGCCCAAGAAGGGCCAGGAAAGGGTATCTTTATCACAGAAAAGTAAATGACTAACATAGGCACACTGTTCTGGTCTGACCAGGGCAGCCTCCAAAACAAAAGAACTAACAGAGCACACTATATTGACTAAATCCAAGAAGAAATACATTTACCCTACCTTCTGATTTAAGAAGCTGAGTTTTGCCACTGGCTCTGGAGAAGCGCGTTTCCCTGGGAATTACATCCTCACACAACCTTTTAATGACCACAACATTTGAGCAACAACTGGAGTTTTCCCCAGTTGCACCATCTCCTCCCAAGTGGATACACTGATCCCTGATATAAGGGTTGTGTTCACACTGATGCTGCTTCCCCCTGGAGACCTACCAGGAATGGGCTCCTCGGCCCTCCCTAGGCCATGCACCCAGCAAGAGTTAACTTCATGGCCAGTTCTAGCTCCCGCTTTGTGGGTTTAATGCGCCTAGAGCTGTCGCAAGGGCGTTAAACTCCCACACTTCCAGTTCAAAGGCAGCTTTGCAGAGCTGAGCAGTCTTAAAATGCACAGCTTTTCAGAAGTGTGACCTTTTCACAAGGTTTCCAACTCAGTAAAGATTTGTTTCCTCCCTCTGCAAGCACGTAACTAATGGTAGTCATGAAACACCTCCTCCAACAGCAGCAGGCAGGCGGGCCAGGCTCCCCACCGGCCTGGAAATGTCATGACCGGTTCCCTTTGGCTATTCCAATGCTGTTTCGGCAAAGGCTCAAGGGTACGGAAAGTCACCACACCGTCATCAGGCATCCAAGCCCTTGCACACCAGTCTTGCACACCACTGCCTTGATTTCTCACAACAGAGGGGAGAGTTTCCAATACACACCAGGCAGATAAGACACCAGTCCCCAGCCCTCACCCTATATGCACTGCCAGGGCAGCCTCATTGATGGGATCCTGCTCCCACTCCTCCCCACCAAGACACTTGCAGCTCCACTACTTTCCACACTGCAATCCAAGAATAAAAGCTATTGCTGGGCAAACAAAGCAAAGCCTCAGGCTGACAGGATGGACAGCTGCATTGCCATGCAAAGGGACTTTTCCATCCTAAATGCCTGCAAACCCGCAAGCCCCCGAAGAGCTTTGGCATGAGACAGTTCCTGGCTGCCATCCCTCTCCTTCCACTCTAAAGTGAGCAAAACCCCTACACACACCCTGCACACCCTCTTCCTCCTCTGCTTGCACTGCCTGGAAACCTCTTTTATCGCCACAGAGACAGGGAGATCTAGAGGAAAACCAGAGGCTGCTTTTCACGCATCCAGGAACTGCCCCCATGCACTACCTAGCTATGCGTGAACCACTGAACCTCTCGGTTAAACAGCTCCCTTTCACGTGTCATTCGTTTTCCTGCAAATGAGTTCCACATTTCATATTTGCCCTTCCTCCCCTGTTTATACAACAGCAGTGTGGGGATGAATAGCTGTCTCTTCCAAGGGCAACAAGCCAGCTCTCAACAGCTACCAAAACCCAACAAAGGCCACGCTCCGTATACCCCCACCAAAACCAAAGCTCTGCATACCCACACCAAACCTCAGTAGTGTTGCTCAGACTGGGTCACAAAGCTTTGTTGTCCCTGTTACAACCAAGGACTTCATTTCAAGATGCACCCTTCTTCCAGGGTGCCCAAGTCATCACCACAACAATGAACCCCATGACAGAAGGGACGTGGTCTATAGAGACATCCACCCCTGCTCCCACAGCTCAGGAGACTTACATTATCTTAAAATACCTGGGATTAGTAGTCTAAGCAGGCAAGTCACATGCTCCTTAGGGCACTAGTCAAGTGCTGTAGGAACTGGCCTCAACTGAAGGACCAGAGTGAAACTCTATAGTACAGTTACACTGCTGAGAGTCACCAGCACGGACGTGCCATGTATTTCTGAGCTAACCAACGGGACCTACCACCGATCCCAAAGTTTACAACCTCCTAATCCAAGGTACTGTCAACAACACAGTTGACATTTGCAAAGAACACATTATTTTTATGCTGACAAAGCTCTTCCAAATGCAGGGCACGACATCACACAGGCCATATTTAGAGCGTAGGTTATGAGTTTCCCAGAAAATCTTTGGGCCAACCAAGGGGTAATTCCAGCCTTACACCAGACTTCATAATCGTGCCACACATCTCCAAAGCAAACCTTGGCTAACCTGCATTTCGGCATTTTCCCTACCCCTTGCATGTTTACCACATGGGTTTGTTTGGATGTGTTTTGCTCATGACTTGCTCTTTGGAGCAACTCCAAATCTGCCTCCCTCTTAAGTTGCGCTACAATACAGTCATTCAAACTGATTGCAAACATCAGAAGCGAGGGTTGATTTCTTTATGCACACTAATTCTAGACTAGGTCACCAAACTATTTTCATAGTTATGTCAGCACTGTCTAGACAAACCATTAAAAACAGGATGCAATGATCCTCAGAAATGCAACGTCAAGCTTGTGCCTAGAGATACTGTGGGAGCCATGGGGAGAGAAGAAAAAGCCAAATCTGTCCCATTCACATGGGCTGACCGAGCTGGCTCACTTTTTGTTTAAGTGGAACTTTACCAATGCTCACCAGAAGAATATATATTTAACTGCAATTTAAAATAGATAAGCTGACATCAACAAGCTTGGGGAACAGCAGGATCTTTTGAAGATGCAACAAACCCATCCAAAGCCGGCTCCTCTGTGCTACTGGATGCTCGCACCTTACTACCAGCACCAGACCCTCACCATGAGGATAATTACCACATCATGATCTCCATGCCACCACGCAGAGTGCCTTGAGGAACGCGTCCCAGCACGCACAACAGGATTTGGCCCTTGACACTCCCCTCACCAACCAGTAGGGTCCCATCCTCACCACCAAAACCACAGCCTCTGCACCCACAGAGAGTTTCTCGCTAGCACGGTGCATCAGAAAGGCGGCTTCCTGTTCCTTGCCACTTCTTGGCAGGGAACTCTTCCAAACTCCAAGAACACGAGCTGTAATCTTGGCAGAAAGGGACATGCATATAAAAATCACCACTCTGTCAAAACAGGAAAATAATGCAGGAGCTGATCTGTGCACATTAATCCGCTGCAGTCAGGAGGAGACAATTTCCCTGGAGTAAGTCATACATTAAAAGGAAAAAGGGGGGACAAAAGGGGGAGGGGGATAAAAAACGATTAATGTGACTTTGAAATATCACAAGCACCGTTTATCTCCCTCCTGCCACCACAGGTTTCATGTCTTTTTTATTTTTTCTCTTTTTAATATAAAGAGCCTTAAACTTCACAGTGGATACAGCCCCTCTGCCTCAGATGTGCAAACACGGTGCGTGCTAGTATAGCAAAAATAGATAGCACCGCCTCCTCTCTCAGCACACAACCGTAATGTTTTGGTTAATTCAATAAAAACCCCACAACTGCTTTCCAGGGGCACAGCCTTCTGATCACACTCAGGGTACATGCATGCTTCTCAGAGCTCCTACTTATGCTGGCAACTAAGTCGCGCACAAAGTTCAGTCCCTGGGACTTCCGTGTCGGCATGGAAGCTGAATGGAAAATATTGCTCCCTGGTATACATTTAGGAACAGATATAGAGCTCAGGCCATGCCATAGGCATGACTAGAAACTCAAGCAGGCATTCATTTTCCAGGGCAGGACTGAAAGATTTTGCCAGTTAAATAAAACGAAAATACATAAGGTTCAATCTATGTAACACAAAGAAAAGACAGATATGCTTTAAAGCGAGGTGAATTGTGTGAACTCAGCCTTTGGCAATCTTGAAACAAATGAGCTCACCAGTCCGTTTATATTCTCATTTTCCTTTTACACATATCCCATAGATCATAAATATACATTAATAACTGTAACAGTCAAAGTTTACATTCAGCTGTAACATTTAGGATCAATACTCTTCAAATGACCTTTAATAGTAATGAGCTGCCATAACACTGTCTTGAGGACATTAAATTTTTATTAGAAATGCTTTATTACAAAGGTTCAAACCTGTCTCCACGCACTTGTGCACCCATACAAATATTATCCAGCTATTTTATTTTCCTTGACAAAAATAAAAAGGCAGGTCTTGCAAGGGTTTTGAAAGAATGCGCAGTGGGGAAGCTTCATATAGTTCACATTTTCAGATAGGGTTTTTTTTCCCTTTGTTGTCTTTTTAATCAGAACCCACGAGCCAGGGGTTAGGAAAATCATCCACTTTGAAAAGTGATAAACAGGCATTGTTCCCATGTGGCTTGTACAGGATGGGACTGAGCTCCTGATTATTATAAGCCCCCAGTTCCAGGGGGTGGAGAAGGTGGGAGAAGCTGATACCCTGTGGATGGGGAATCCTGCATCACCTTCTGGCCCTGCAGACCACCCATGCTCCCCAGGGATGCCAGCCAGAGTATCCTGGGTTCAGCTCCGGCCCCTGGTCCATGGGGGTCCTGATGGGGACCCCATCAGAATAGATCCATCTTAGACAGCTCCAGCCAACTGAAAACAACACAAAGATGCAGGGAAACAACAACAAAATGGAAAAGAAGTCAAGATCCAGCCTCTCCTTAATTACTTTTCTTAATGACGAGTCAAGTTCAAAGCCAGATCACGTGCACGTTTCACTGCCTATTTTAAGAATTCAAAATTCACAGAATGGAAGACTTGTAGCAATCTATTTCTTCAGTTGCGGGTCCAGGACTCAAGCTATAGAGAAATCTGATTTTAGCAGAACAATGAAACCGAGCGTATGGAGGTGAAGTCAAACAAAGGAAACACAGGGTGGGAAGAAAAATACTTCTCTGCATTGTTATTAGATGCCACCTTTAGGAGCTGCAAATTAAACACATTCAAGGCAGCATCATATATCGTGGTTAATGTCCTTCAAAGAACCTGCCTTGGCTCAGCACAGGTACCAGGTTGCTACAGGGAGCCAGACCTGAGTGGGAGGGCAGCACAAGCACAATCCCATATTTCATTCTGAATTTCTTGGGATTCTTGACTCAAAAGAAACATTTCATTTTGTTTCTTTTTCATGTTGATCTAGAGCTTAATCTCTAAAAACCAGACATTTTGTGATTTCCAAGCCATTTCGTAAACAGCAGAGGTCAAACTGGAGGGGGCACCCCTGTAAAAGCACTGGAAAGGAGCAGAAAAGCTGATCAGTCAACACCTGCACACCTTAACTCCATGACTGTTTGTTAGGAGATGCTCTGAAACCACAGCAAGTATCTTCCCAAGTCCTTTAGAGAGGATCCCCTTTTCTGATGGTCAGGGTGGTGGCAGCCCCTCATTGCAACCCCATTTCTCCCGTGGGCTCCTGCATTGGCTCATTAGGGTGGAGAAAGGCTCCAACGCATCATCTCTGTGAGCTTGTGGAGGGCTGATCCGTGGCGGGTAATTCCCACTGCCTAATGACCCGAGACAGCTGAGGCAGAGGCAAATGGGAAGGGGAATCTTCTCATTTGTTACCCTTCCCCACATCCCGATAAAAAGAATGATTACACTTTTAAGTTCAAACAATTCCCTGCAGTTGTAGCCATGTCATATCTAGATTGTCTAATTTACATGCATATTCATAATCCCTGTGTATTTAATTAAATTCTTCAATCCCTGGAGTGTCTTTCCTAAACAATAGTAATTTATCTTGCACAGATAAGGGTGCCCTCCATTTATTCCACTCCGTAGCTAACAGCATTTCCTTCTGATCAAGGCTTGGAAGCAAACTTGAACAGAGGGAGTCTTTAAATATATTTAAATTGCAAGATTAGGCTACTTCTCTTCCTTTCTCTCTTCACCCAAGTTACCCTTTTAAATAAGAACACTTTCTCCTGAGCGCCTTTCACACGGCTTCCTGATAACAGCTTCATGCTCCAAATGCAAAGGCAATGCCCAAAACCTATAGTGCAAAGAGCTCTCATAAGCCTGGCATCACGAGTTACCAAGCAGCAGGGGTTTTACCCAGCGTGGTCTATGGGACATCCTCTGCACGCACCTTTCACTGCAGGCAACGACCTCTTCCATTGCAGCCCACAGCAGACAAGGCACATGTTAAAAAGTCACAGCCAAAAGATGAAGAGAACTTCACCTTTCCAGCAAATATCCCTACACCAGGAGTTTTTCCTCAATGGATAATGTCTGGTATCTCAGAGAGGGCCACACAACACACCAGACACGCTAAGATGAGGCAGTCCTTCAGAGACACCACCACCTCCAGACTGCTAACCTTGTTCAAATACTACCATGGGGAATTTAACGTGGCCAACAATTAGAGAGGCATTGAAATATACAGTCAAGTCAAACTGATGAAAAGATCCTGATGGGGAAGAGAAGAATCTGGTGTTACAGCACGTTTTCCAAATACACATTTCTCTCACCACATTCAATCCACAGCTCTTAATAGCCTCAACCCCTCTCCCAGACCTCAGCCTGTCACTCCCTCAGCCCAAACCTCCCAAACCAGGCTCCAGGCTGGCGTCAAAACAGGGTGGAGAAGTGCTGGTGTCTCCAAAATCCTCTTTAGCCCCACCAGCTCTGCGTCACTGCCGCCTCCCAGAGCAGTGCCATGGTCGCTGCCAGGGAGCGGCCATCCCACTGCCAACACAGAAAGGATGCTATGCCCCATGGAGATGTGGGGCTAATTCCTATGCTGAAGGAGATGTGGGACCAGGCTGCTGTCACAAGCCATCTCCTTCTGCTTCCACGCTACAGCCAAGGACCAGGGCAGCCCTTTGGCTGGAGAGGCCACTCATAATAAGGGAAGCATCCCTCTGCTCCAATCCTGTTTCTTAATCTCCTCCCCAAGCGTCGGCTGCTGACCATGGCTGAAAACAGGGGAACCCAGCCGCTCTGTTCCCAACCAAGCCCTCTAAGCCTTTAGAGATGCTGTTGCTATTTATGAAAATAGGGTGAGGATCCTGCTGTCAGCTCCTTCCTGGGTTGCAGCATCACCCATGCTGCAGAATCAGCTCTAGGAAAGCCCTCGGGAATGGGACTTCTGGGACTGATGATGGTCAGGCTCTGAGTCACAGCTACTCAACCCACACTACAGTAAACCCAACCTCCTCCTCCCTAGGTGTCTCTGCATCCAGGACCCTGGACAATCCCATCTTCCAGTTTCGTACAGAGTCACATCCACCAGGTCCTTCTCTGGGGCATCCCCACGGCCACTAGATGCCTATTTTGCTATACCACTCCATCACAGCCATGGCTTAACAACAACAGCCCTAAGTTGCAGCCTCTGGCCGACACCAGGAAGAGTCCCTACCCTTTAGTAAGTTGCTTCTCCCCTAATTCAATAACAGGAGAAGTAACAGTCAAGCACCAAGAAGCAATGGAGCTGAACCCTGCACTGCTCTGAACAGCAGAGGTGCTCAATCAGCCAGGCTGCCCTGTTAATGCTGGGATCAGCACCCAGCAGAGCCTGCAGGACATCAAGGTCCTCCACCAGCAACAGAGAGCCTGCCACCACCAAATCCTCTTCCCCAGGAATTTGTAGCTGCATTCAGACATTCCCAGCCTGTTACTTATTTCAGTGCTTTCAGCTCTTGAGAGCGCAGGGACATCCTGTCTTAAACCTGCCGAGCCTCATGCCAAGAGGACATCTGCTTGGAAGGCAGCCCCTCTGGCTGACCCAGCCCTGGAGGGCTGCCTTCCCGTCTCTGCAGGATCCCAAACATACCCTTGCACCCACAAAGCAAAGCCAGGTCACAGCAGTGCCAGGAGCAAGAAGAGATGCTCAGGCAAACCACAGCTCCCATTCAGGCAAACCACAGCTCCCATTCCCACTTCTGAAGCTCTGCAAGATTTCTCAGACCTTGGAAACATTTTCTTGCTACTCAAGGCATTTTTAGGTTAATGGTTCATCAAACCTCACAGTTCAGGAAACCTTCGTGTGGCTGCCAGGCTGTGGGTGTGGGGATGGGTGGGGAGGGAAAGAAGCCCTCTTGGGCATCAGTCCTTCCCACAGCACTCAAACTGCATGCTCTGGGCTGAGGTAGGAGCCACCAGAAACAAGGCAAAACCCAGGCAGCAGGCAAGGGAAAACCTCACCACTGGCTTGTGCCTCTGTTGGATAAAGGGAACACAGGGAGCAAAGGATCACTCATGGAAAGCATCGCTCTCCCATTCAGGATGCTTTCCAAAACATGGTGACCCCACATGAGGAGCCATGCCTGCTAAGCCCCTCTGCAAATCCCTGGAGATGCTTTCACTAGGAGCACTGGGTGACAACAGCACCAGCAGTAGAGGAAATCTGTGATGCCTGAACTCTCCATCCACCCAGGAGCAGGTCTCCAGTGAAACACAACTCTCATTCCCTGCACTAGCTTCATTTAGCTTGGTCCTTTCCACCTAAGCCTTATTTTACATGCATTACTCAAGTGCAGAACAGAGCATCAGTGTTTTTTGGAAGAGCCCTCAGTTCCCTGAAGCTCACTCTTCTTGGAAAACTAGTGCTTTCAAGCAAATTGGGACAACACCCATGAAGTCATTCCCCCACATCATCCACCCTCTTATTAACAGTGGAAGTCGAGGAGCTGAGCCACGGTTAGGAACATCTAATCATTCATCTTCATCCTGTCCAGTTTCTGTACATTTTCACAGTTTTCCAGAGCCTAAGTAACAGCAGATTTTTATCACAACACAGACTGAAAGGCAACAGAGCAAAATTTACCTCTGTTCCCTCTCGCAGCGAGCACAGCACCAGTCATAACACACTTCAGTTCCCTCTCTGCCCCGCAGGTTCCCCATGGGGAAGGCAGCCCACAGTGAGCCACCAGTAAATAACCTCCAGCTGAAGCCAAGGCACAAGGCTTGGGAATGTTTCAGAACACATCACTGTGCTGAATGTGGACACAGATGTGTTGTGTGAGGGCTGTGACTCAAAGTGACAGAGTGATGCAGATGAAGATACCCACTTTTTCCAGATGCCCCTGGTTATGTGGTTATAGGAGGTGACCAGAAACCACCTTTTCATAAGTAACTAGTAACTTCCAAACTAAAAAGCAAATACTTGCTCCCAGAACACCTCACCTGCATGGGAACAGCCTGACCTTGCCAATCACCTCCTCATCCACACCAACTGTAAAGCAGAAGAAAGCAAGGATGTGCTGCTCTTTGCCATTCATTTGGTCAAGTGGTTTCAGAAACTGATGTCCTCGTATCAGAGGGCTGTAGGCAGGTTTTAACAGCAAGGTGTTATGTCCTGGCTCTGAAAGCAGCAACCTCACAAATCCCTGTCTGAACAGGCTCCTCCACTTCAAAAATGCCATCTGCTATCAAGCACATCTGAAGGGGGTTAGCTAAAGAGCCTGAATTTTATGTAGTGGGATGAGATCCATAAAGCTAAAGCTGACTGAGTCAAACCCAAGAGAAGAGATGCAGAGAGCTGTAGGAAGGGGAGGCAGAGGATGTTTCCATGCCACCTAGGAGGTTCTGGAAAAGAGCAACTAGGCTAAGCTCCACTCTGCATCATTTCAGAGGGCATAAGTTTAAAAGCACTCCAAAACCCACTGCTCGTTCTTGGTCATCCTCACAAGCACCTGTTTTGCGTCTGTTGCTGGTGAGTAATATTTTCCACAGTGGGAAGCAAATAAACAAAAGCAGCATGCTAGAAGATGCTGAGTTCACCATCACACTTGGTCACACATTGGTTCCTCTCATCAAAACCTGCAGGAGCTTTTAAGGTCCAACCTCATCATGAGCCAGGGTCAGAAGGGCACACTTCCAACTTGCTGTCTTTCAAAGAAGGCATCTGCTTAAAACAGGCACTCTCACCCACCTTCTAATATCCAGAAGGAATGCCACAGGCCAAGCAACACAGCATCAGCTATTATGAGAAGAGGTAGCTGGGGACCACACCAGGCACTGGAGCCCTCTGAGTGTGCTAGAGGCATCTCTCAATGATGCCAGCTGATCTCAGGACAGCCCAGACTTGGATGGAGGCAAGCCACACTTGGACTGAGAACCTGCTGAGACCCCCAGGCTCTCAGTTCAAGTCTTTAGAGGCCTTCCCAATACACCCTTATGTTTCCAAAGTGGATTTTACAGCTGCTTTTTTAACTTTGAGGCCAAATACCCCTTGTTTTAGCAAGTACGCCAAATACAGCCAGTGCACAGCTTAGGTATCAAATAAGGGAGGCTTAGAAGAAGGGAGAGTCAAGAAGAACATACTTCCCAACAGGAAAAAAAAGAAGTACAAGATTTACCTCAAAATGTAACAGATTGAGGGGACAAATTCAAAAGGGAAACCATAAAATGCTTGCCCAACTCCTTTTTTTAATTCTTACATCTGCTGCTTTACAGTAAAGTTTCATCTACTGTGTATAATTAGATATATGTTCCATGATTCTATTCTATACAGATTTCTTTGAGATTTACCCATACAGTTTTTAACTCCAAAGAAGTTTTAACTGGAATAAAGCTGCGGTAAGAGCATCACCTCATAAATAAAAGTCTTGGAAATGCTGCAATGTGAACAGGTCAAACTTCAGCCTACGGCCTGCAGACCTGTGTAAGGAAGGCAGCAAGAACACACCAGTTTATTGCTGCTCACCATCAGCACCCCATGGGGCCCTACAGCTCCAGGAACACTTTAAAGACCTGCAATTTGGAAATCAGATGCAAATCCCTAATCCTGAGCAGTTCACCAAGAGGCTGCAGCATCAACACTACATGATGTTCCCATCACCGTGCCTGCTCTGGCTGCCTGGCTCCCTTCACACTCCCAGACGGCTGAAGCACTGCAGAAGGGCTGCAGAATACAACATGGCAGTCTTATCTAGAGAGGACCTGGGACAGGTCATTCCTACACAGTATGTTTGGACACTAAACTGCAATCAAAGGCTACCTACTGTCTTCCAGCCCACCACCCCTGCTCTTTCTACAGCAATCCCAAACCACAGACACCAATGGTACATCTCCCATCCAAGACGCTCGGCAGCTCTACTGAGCAACTTCACACTTCATGGATGCTCCTGTACCAAAAGGCCAAGGCTACATGACATCCCCTGCACAGCTCTCTGGATCACACTTGCAGGATTGTGATACACTAGAAAGCTCAGGGGAAGCCCCAGCAGGTGTCCCAAGAACAACCCCACACTCATCCCGGCCCAAGTCCTCTTGTAAAACATGAAACAGCCTTTTTGACATTTGATAGGAACAGGTAAAGATTGCTTGGGCTTTCTTGCTCCATTAAATGCTTATTTCCTTCGAGATGGCAAACAGAACAGAGAGACAAAATGCCATTAATTCCAGTGCTAAAAATCCAGCGGTTCAAACAGATACAAGCACAGATCTGAAGAAGCTCAAGAGCAGCAGGTCCAGGACATGAACTTGACCCTGACACCCAAGAGCCAGCAGGTAACCTCAGTGGGAGAAGGGGAGACCAGCATAAGGGCAAAGGGGATACCCTTAATTTGGAATCACAACCCCATACTAATCGTTTTGGCATAAAGGAAATCTCAAACTCATTTAGGTCATGGTGCATCTCCTAAAACCTTAAATTCATCTGTCAAATGCCATCGCACTTTGATATTAAGCACTTAAATGTGCACAAGAAGCGAAGGAAACTGTCTCCATTTACATGGGAAGGACTAAACACCTCATGCTTTACTAGGGCAGAGGAAAGAGCATCGAGACTGCTAAGTACCCAAATATCCCATTCCCCTTCAGACTCATGTAGTTCACACTCCTGGGAGAAGCCAATCTGCCAGTGCCTCCACCAACCATGAGGAAAACCAAGGCAATAAGCAACAGCAGACATCCGCCAGCCGAGCTAAGAGGATGAAGCATTTCTCTGGAAACAATTGGGTTCTCTAATAACAGGGCTGCAGCAGCGGTGTGAAAGGGAGGGAGGAGGAGCAGGCGGGGAGAAAGGGACTAGCTGGATATTTATCCCATCCTCATCTTTGTGTTATCAGTACCCCGGTATCAGCATTGTTCAAAATGGCTGCTTAGATGGTTGCCAGCAGCAACAACAGAATCAGTCCATCTGCTGGCATTCTCCCTAATCTATCTCAAACACTGGTCTTCTTTTTAAATGCACGCAAGGGAAAGAAGGGGGGGGGGGGGGAAGTCTGCCTTGTACAAAGAAACAGAACCCTCCTATAACAGAGCCTTTTAACTAGATTTTATGCCACCCCTGTTTCCAGGACACACAGACAAAAGTTAATTTTACAATAAAAGAACCAGTGTAAGGTGCTTTTTTGTTATGAGATCAGAAAGCAAATGGAATTTGAATTGTCTGCAGTGGCATGTATCTGACAAAGATTAATTTAAACAGATATTGTCTCTGAAACCAAAGTCCATTGAACAGCTTCACAGCCTATCAACCATGCGAAAGTAGCTCCTTAGCAGCACTGCTGACTCCACCACTTTCTTTAAAAATGGCTTAACCTATTTCTTGTAAGATAAAAGGTCATATATAGTTCTATTTTACAAACCCATAATAGCCAAAGCCACACCAAGGGAGGACAATCGGGAGAAAATAATAACGGGGGGGGATTTCCTCCCCCTTCACAGACAGATGCTCCACACTTGCTGGGTATTTTTCAAAGCACGCCGGTAGTGAGCGGCTGCAGCACCACCACCAAAATGTTTCCACATCCTTAGAATAGAATAAAAACCCCAGGGCCTCTGCAGGTCACCAGCGCAGGACGGAGGAACCCATTTGGGTGAAGATGCTGCAGCACATCACAAACAGCATGGGATGCTTCCTTCATGGGGATATAAAGCCCCAAGGATGCAGGCAAGAGCAGCCAGGCTGCTGGCTCACTTGGTCCTTGGGCCAAACAGGAGGGGAGAAGCACTACTCATACACACACACTCCCCAGCCCCTCTCTAAACACTGAGGTATTACTTCTCCTTTTAATCACAAGAAACAGATCTGTGCATGCCATCAGTGGGCTGTGCGGATGGAGGCAGCTGCTCAGACTTCAATGGGACACACACACATGGGGGGGGGGAAGCTGCAGAAATCCAAATCCTGCAATTTCTTCCCTTTTTATTTCCAGTTTATACGGAGCACCGCAGGGAAAATGCTACCAGACAGCTTCAGAGCATTTGATACAGCAACGACCCAGCTTTGGGAAAAGAACGAAGGCAAAGCAAAATAAAAGATGACAGCCAAAAGCACTTTTAATATAGTTTCAGTACTTTCAAGAGAAAGCTTCTGTACACAGAGCAGCCAACGAACTGTTACCAAAATAAACACAACTGGCTTTAAAAAAAGCTAAAAAACCTCTTTCTGATGATAAAGAAAATCAAAAGAGACGAGAACCAGCGAGTGAGGCAGAAAATACATTTATTTGTCATCCTCCAGACACACTTCTTTTAATTTGGCATCCAAAGCCATTGTAGTTCATTAATGCAAATTATATTTATCTCAGGAACCCATCTGTTGCTCTGCCACCCCTTTGACAGGGCACTTGTCTTCATCAAGGCAGCGGAGCAGCCAGGGCACAGCACGTGGCACCTCTGGAGCTCCCTGCCTTTAATAACCACATAACACCAACAACAAGTAATGGCTATTATTGGTGTCCTGAGCAGTCACCCACACACCAACATCAGCTTAAGGATGGAGGCCAAGGCTACTGGACAGCATCCCGAGCGGTGGCACAGCCTGTCCTGACCTTGCCAAGGTCCCAGACACAAAGTCTCCAGCATTCCTATGGGGAATCCTGCTCTGCCGGCAGCTGCAGGGCACAGGCACCATGTCCAGGTGCAAAGACAGCAGCCAGGCAGATATCACACCACATCCTTCTGAGCGAACCTCAATAACGATTAGCAGCCCTCAGTCAAACAAAC
This sequence comes from Forpus xanthops, assembly GCA_032466535.1. Taxonomy (NCBI): domain Eukaryota; kingdom Metazoa; phylum Chordata; class Aves; order Psittaciformes; family Psittacidae; genus Forpus; species Forpus xanthops. The sequence goes on along the minus strand of JASSUY010031316.1, from coordinate 7,495 downwards.
TGGGTGGCGTAGGTGAAGGCAGCACATTACAGGTACCCAGCAATGAATGGGGCATCCTCTCCCATTTCAACCCAGCAGTGACAGCAGTAGGACACTTGTAACACGAAAAGCTGGACAAACATATCCACGGCAACCTTTCCAAGCTGGCATCCCAGCAGATCTGCCTCCTGTGCACATTCATGGCTTTGCTTCTAATGTGAGAAGTAAGACTGTGTCCAGTTCTGAGAGCCTCACTACATGAGAGATAGTGAGTTGCTGGAGCAGGCCCAGAGAAGAACAGCAAAGGAGGCTTAAGGGAGACCTCTCTACAACTACTCGAAAGGAGGAGGATGAAGAGAGATGTTTGGTCTGTTCTCCCAAGTAACAAGTGATAGGACAAGAGGTAATAGTCTCAAGCTGCACCAGGAGAGGTTTAGACTGCGCATTAGGAACAATTTCCTCATGGAAAGGGCAGTCAGGCATTGGAAGAGGCTGTCCAGGGCAGGGGTGGAATCACCATCCCTGGAATTGTTCATAAAGAATGTAGATGAGGCCCTTATTGAAATGGCTTAGTGGTGGACTTGGCAGTCCTAAGGTGAGGGTTGGGTCTGATGATCTTAAAGGTCTTTTCCTAAATGATTCTATTGAGGAAAAAAAAAAAGAAGTGCACCTAGAAAGCAAAAATGAAACACAAAAAAAAGCCCAGGAGCTCATTAATTTGTGCATTACTGTAAATGCACCATTTTATAAGGCCAAACCCCAATCCCCCATGAAGTCCTAAGCCATAAGCTTGAGACAGAAAAGCAAATGCTCTTAAAATGCAGCACTAGAAAACCCATTTGGAGAGAAGCATGGTGGCGTCGTGCACAGGTGAACCCTCGGCATTCAATAAAACACACCACTGTACCAAGTGGAATCTATTCATATTTAAACATCAAGATACAAAAAAAGCCATTAAAAATCTGAATTTTCACGCCTGTGACATTTCATTGTAAATCCATGAAGATGCTTTCCCACACACATCCCTCAAGAAGTGTTTTGCAGAACTCGTGTGTGTCTCTCTGTGAGGTGTTGCCGGGCCCTTTCCCAAGTCTTGTTGCAAAGGCACAAGTCAGGGCTCAAGTCTGTACAACAGATCCTCTCTTTGGACACCAGGTGAAAAACAAAATGAGGCTCAGTCCTGCTCTTCCAAGCATGAAGGAGAGCATCTCCAAGGCTTCGCCAGCTCTGCAGGCAGTCAGGGAGAGCTCCCCACTACTATCCCACATCCCAGCTCCATCCAGTGGGTAGCCTTGTCTTACAACGCTTATTAATGTAGCCAAGTTTTGGTGTCTTTCAAATCCTTATTTTCAATGGAAATTTGATCAATTTCTGTTGATGCTAGAGAATGCCAAAAGTAGAGGCAGGAACAAGTTATCAGAGGAGCCACTTTCCTCCCCTTCTCTCATCCCTAGACAACCAGGAGTATGACAGCCCCATGACATAATCTCCCCGAGACATTATCAAATATAAGGTAGGACACACTGTAAGTTCATTTTAATACCCTCAACTATTCCACATCTCTAGCTACTTGCAGAACAAAATCACCAACATCAGCCGCAGATGGGGAGCTCCATAAACACAGATTCAACCACCACCTGCATCTTGCTGAGCAAAGCAGCAGAGGACCCTGGCACCCACCTTCCTACGTCTCCAACAAACCTCATCTGCCACCCATCAGAAGAAATAAGCACTGCTAAGAGACAGGGGGGCAAGTGAAGGCTCCTTCCCCCAGCACTCAGCTGCCTTGAGAAAGTGAAGAGATGATACTCCTCCCCGAAATCTCCATGGGAGATACTCCAGTGACGGAGAAACTTCCATCATCACTAAACACAGAGCTGCTCATGCCACCTACATGCAAAACCCCTAAAAACTGAACGCAAGCACAGGATTGACCACGCTGTTCATATGGGCTAACCCCAGATGGGAGCAGGTCTCCTGCTGGGAAAGGGGAGCAGGACATAACCCCAAAACCAAAGACTTGTCACCTCCCCATGGACCAAGTCCTCCTCCAGGGCTAGGTTCACATACCCGCCAAGGAAACACATCAGCCCACAAACTCTCCCACCCTAAAGCTAAAGGCTTTTTTTCTTTATGTGATATACATGTATCCAAGGAAAATGAAAAGCTGACACACCACAAGAGATGATTCACAGCTGAATGTGACTTTACAGAGCTATTGCATAGACGAGCTCATTTAAGTTTTCCAAAAGTCCTATCTGAGGTTAGAGGGACTAATCATAAAACATCTAACATCAAAGAGAGCGTCAAATAACAGCAAAGCACATTCCCTTGCACAAAGCTTCAGAAACAAAGCACACAGGCACATGTGGTTTATGTTATTGCAGTTTTAGCACAGTTACATGCTTCCTAAAAGATTCCCTCTAGATGTGGGCAAAATTAGAATCTGCCGTGAATGATACACGAGTTGGAACTGGAGAAAAGCAGCTTCTTACCTAGGCTAAGCTTTATAAAGCACAGAATGAACTCCGGCTTGCTGAAGCCAGAAACCAGGAGCTGTCACACTGAAAACCACTTCCAACCTATTTACTCCTAAAGCCACAACTTGTATATTTAATTTCTTGTGCTTTATTTTCCACGTCTCTAGCCTCTTTAAGCTAAGTTTTGCTTGGAGTAATTATCCACCTCATTAAAAAAGATGTCCCAGCTTCAGAGGGCCTGTTTACACTCTAAAAAAAGACTCAAAAGCCAATAAACAGATCCACTTTAATAGAAAGGGGGGGTAAAATTCCAGGTGTCAAAGCCCTGTTAGCTCTCCCTGCACTACCAGCAAGAAACTCAGGTGGTTGCCATCATCTTCAATTGCAGGTTCTGTGATACAGCCCCAGAACAGGCTCAAAAAGTATCTCACCTATGAGGGAACAGCAATAAACAGATCGTAAGCTTTAATGCCTGATGATGCTCTGTTTTAATTATGTTAAGGAAAGAAGAATAGAAGTGTAAAGAGTTTAATGCATATTTAAAGAGTTCAGTTTCCATCACGATAAGGCTAATGAACCTCTGCCAGGCCCTTTTATGTGGTTTAAAGTATTTTAATATGTATGGTAGGGTAAAGCGCTCTACCCATAAAGAAAAATGAAGTTAAAATTAATTAGCAAATTGGAAACATGTTGTACAACAACCACCCCACCCAAAACCTAAGAGTATACAGAACTAACTCCCTTAGCAGCACCCTGCCACAGAACACCAGGTTTCAACATGAAATAAATACACTTCAAGACCCACGGTATTCCTTTCAAACCTGCTCTTGCTGGATACAGCCTTAAACCTAAACCTAGGAAGAGAATGATCTTTACACAAAACAAAAGCAACCACAACCAGCCCTTAGAGGCCCATCAAAGTGTTTTTCCCAAAATAAACAGTTCTATAAAGCAGCACACCACATAGACTTTTAAAACCAACTGGATACAAATTTAGACTCTGCCCCATACCATGGCACAGGGGAGGGAAACGGAATGCTCACCTGAAAGTAAGCATCTTTAGAAAAAACTAAAATAAAGTCTAAATGAAACTAAAAGTGGGGGAGCAAAAGGTACTTTCAACCACATTAAGACCATAACAACCCATCAGTATTTTTACCTTTGAAGCTGCATTTCAACAGGCATCATTATAAACATACACCACCAACAGAAGCTGAAAACTATGCTGCTGCAAAAAGCTTCCAAATCAAAACTCTTGCACTTAAAATGCATCTGTAGGGTATCATTTACAGGTAGCAGGTCTAGCTTAACCTCTGCCCAGGCAGAAGGCTGCTGAAGCAGGGTCAGAAAATCCCTCGTGCCTGGATGTCCAACTGGGAAAGTTGGGACATCCATGGCTGACCCACACACCATCAGATAAAGTACTCAGAATTAACTGCTGGTCTGAAAAAAACAGGCTTCCTCCAAGTGTTTACAAAGCCTGTGCATTCTAAAGCCCTGGTTCATTGTTGCTCTAACAGCAAAAGTAAATTCTGCCTATGTACTTATGGCTGGACTGCATACCTCCCCATTGGGGCACAAAGGCTTATCTGCAGGGAAGGAGCACACACCATGGAGGTTCCTAAGAGGCTGGTTACAACGCAAAGAGCAACACAAAGCTCGATGCTTGCTCTTATGAGTAATAGCAGAAAGCAATGGAAAAGGAGAATTCCCACCTAAAACTGCCACGGACACACACCCACCCATTGGCAGTCATGATGATTTAAGGGCAGACCACATTATGCCATATTACACCATACTGGGGAGCGCAGGCGAGAAACATGAATTTGTTCTGCCAGATCACAGCCTACTGTCAAAATCCACCAAAGGCCTTTTCTCTCCCAAAACCCAAGAGATAATGGTGCAAAAACTTTTGTTCATAAATATTTATGCGAGTGAACTTGTTAAAAATTAACCGCTGTCATTAAAGGTTTTGTATCCTTTAGGATTCCCGGCATGCAGTGCAGTCGCATGCTTTATATTAAGCCTGGCATTTCTGCATTCCTTTCCTGCATGCTTTTGTCATTTGTCTAAAAATTAAAAGGGAAAAAAACCCACACACCACACACACACAAAGACGGGATCTGTACACATAATAATCAAGCAGTTTTTAAGGAGACAAAGATGCCTGTGTTCAACATCCAAGATCTTTCTTTGAGCAAGGGGAAAAAAAAATTCAATTTAATGACTCCAGTGAGATCAGGGTTTAAGCCTCGTTTAAGTTTTACTAAGCATGAAGGAATTATTGGTTGATAATGCGGCATATATGTTTTTCCTCAGACCTGCCAGCTTTGTGAGCACGAGGGAACTGAAGCCCGAAGCAGTTTATCCCCATGGGTACAACTCTCACCCCTCCACACCATCTTCCATCTCCAGAAGGTCATTCCTCTTGGATCTTGGCTTTCAATTTTTCAAGGAGCTTTTTCCAACCACAGAGAGAAGGAATTTCACATCTGTACTATCCTTCTATTTTTTTCTTTCACAGGTCTGAGTCAGAAACACAACTGTACAAACATCTGATCTTTATTAACAGCAAATCTCAACTGTGCAAGCCTCAGGTCGTGACGCTGGGAGCTGGCGGTGTCCATTAAAGGGATCCTTAGAGGGGAACAGTAGTTTTGATTTAGCGCCGGCGAGCATCAAGTAAGCCAGGGTTGGGGTTTTATTTTTTTCCAAGACATAATGGTTCCCATATAAGCCAACAACCAAGTTCCTATCTTAACTGCAAACACACACACGCAGCCACAAAAGTGTTTGTGTCTCCAGTGGCTGGAGCTCTTCCACCTCACCTTCCAGCAGCATCCGCAGGATGGATGTGGAAAGTTGGCGGAGGACATCTCAGCTATGCCTCCGTCCGCCCCGGATAAACACTCAGCCTTTCACAACCTTTTGTTTGATGTAAATCTTCCTGCTCCAGCTCAGGGCTGCTCCAGGGACAAAACCTGAGGTGTCTGACCCCGCATCACCCACCCGCTGCCATCCGAAGAGGACCTACGCTACAGTCAAGACTCGAACCCCCCTGCTCTAAAACCAAACTCCCACTGCAAGCATCCTGCATGCCCCTCTTGGGCTGTAAAAACCAGGGATAAACCACCCAGCGACTTTGCAGCCAGTGCTTCCAGAACATGCTGCTTCATCTAAAAAGCCGATGGTTCCAAGGACAATGGGCGCAAGCTCCGATTTCAAAGCTGGGGAGATGGTTTAGACTTGTCAGGGGATATGAAAACACCAGAGCCAGGACCATCCTTGCCGTCATCTGCCTCACCCAAAGCAGCAGTGGGGAAGCACAAGGAAACGAGGCACGCACGATGCCGGATGCGGCGCTGGATGTCACTTTGGGATGGGAATGCTCTGTGTGCCCCGCACGCACCTGACACCAGCGCTCACCCAGATTCTTCACAACATTGTCTAAAGCCTCATCAGAGACACGTTTCAAAGGTAAAGAAATCTAAAAACTCATTAAAACAGGAAAATTCCTTTGTATAGAACCAGCCCTGGGTTTAGGCAACCATTGCCACCATCTCCCACGCTGGCTGCTCACTGCACCCACACCTCAGTAGGCAGGTCAATAAAACATCACCCACAGCAAGCTATTATTTTCCCTCCCCTCCTAATTTTAAAGTTCCTGAAGAGCTACTCCTCTCCTAAAAAAGAATTATTTAGTTTCAAGTTTAAAGTATTTTAAACAGAGCAATTAATCATCTTAACACAGCCCTTAGAAAATATTAATTGAGCCAAAAAAGGGTATAATCATATCCTCGGAGAAAAACCTTTTGTGCTACAGGAATTTTCACTGCATATCCTCAGAGGTGGGAGGAGAATTCTTCTGCTGTCTCCTATTTTCACATCTCAAATGGAAAATGTTTTGATAAAGCTCTTCTGGATGTAAACTGTACCAAATGGGATTTGGGTTTTTTAAAAAGCAAAGGGTTGTTTTTTTTTTGTCCCCAAAAGGAAGAAGGGTTCTTTAAATAAACACAGCCCAACTCATCATTCCTTACAACAAAAACCACCCTCCCTTCACTCATTCACGCCATACCCTGGCACAAGATGAATTTACATTTCACATTTGCAAAACAAATTCTAGCCTAATGTCATTCTAATGGAAAGGCACATTTCAATCACTTCCACTAACAACCGGGAGTGTATTATTGTACATAAAACACCACAATTTGCTTCCCTTTAAATATATACGGATATAAGGCGGATTTCAGATGGGGACTAGAAGGATGGGGGAAGAGGAAGAACATTTCCTCTCCAACAATTCCCCTCCGCCAGTGCACACAAAGCCACCTGCCCATGGAAGGAAAACATGATGCCATTATTCCCACCACCATTCCCACGGCCCCTTCACCACCAAAGGAGAGTGAAGAGGCCACGCACATCCGCCCCCGAGCATCGCCAGCGGTACCCACCAGTCCACCCAACTTGTCACCACAACTGCCCCCCTCCTTCTCCAACAGCCGGTCCCTCGGAAGGTGTCCGGGCAGAGGGCTGGGAAAGGGGAAACAGGGAACAGGCGCCCCCCTAGAGATTTTCCAAGGGAAAAAAAAAAAGCCGTGATGGAGAAGACAAAGACAAACGCTCAGAGCTGTTGGGGAGATGCGTTATGTTGGTAACTCCATCTCCCGATGGAAGCGCTGGGACCCCAGAGGGAGCATCGATGTGGGTGCTCCGGGGTGAGGGGGACCCCGGAGAGGGGCTTCCACACAAATCCCCGACGGGCACTTGGGGATAAAGGCGGGGGGGGGGGGGAGGCGTGTCTTTATTTCCCACTCGGGCTGAATGGACGGCTACTGCTCTGCGGGCAGCCATCGGTGACACCCGGGGACACGCACCCTACCGAGAGAGGACGAGGAGGGGGGGCTACCCTCATCCCTCCCACCCGCCAGCCGTCATCTTCCCAGCGGATCACCAGGCGGTCCCTGCCCCCGGGGCAGGATTTTCCTGTCAAACCACAACCGCGCCAGACAAAAGGCTGAAGCGCTTGGAGGGGA